>CM075202.1:21667500-21800000 GCA_037577475.1 Chaunax sp. Z400 | reverse complement strand
TTATGCCTACCATACACTAGAAGACTTCTAAAAGACTCAAGTTTTACACCCACTCAAATGTAAAAACAATTTGTCATCAGTCACACTGTAGGATTTTATTTATTGATTATATTAAGACTGGAGTGACTAATTACAAGACTTCACTGAGATTATATTGAGATTATTTCCTATCATGCTGCCAGTGGAAAATGTACATTTAATTAATATTTACATGGAGAACAGCTGAAAGCTTCAAACCAGTTTAAGATGTTCCAGCAGATGGATGTCAGGAAAATGTCCTTTACACATCCATGTATCAGTAGTGATAATAATGTCACACTCATAGGGCACATTTTGTTCTGTGGAACACATACTTTTATTTTGATACTTCAGTATTTTTAGTATCTTATACATTTATATTGGTACTTTAATAAGTACTTTTTCAGATAATTCACTGACGAATTGAAAAAAATGCGACATGTTGCTAGCGCTAGGTGATTAGTCGAGGGATCACCAAAGTCATCAGTTCATTATGATTGCACTGAGAGATGGAGGGGTGCTGCTCCTTTCTAAGGCCCAGACTAAATAAAGGTCTAGTATTGTTTAGGCATTTTTATCATCACTTAACTTTCCCATTTCCCATTGTTTGTATAATAACACACAAACAATCAGAGAGCCCCATGAAAGAGCAGCACAGTGTTGATTGTCATGAAGCTTCCATCTCTGCAGGGCTCTGTCAGACAGCAGGAAGAAGCCGGTTTGACATTATGGAAAACCTGTCTGTATTTGGTCAGAGTTATACACGACCTTCAGAGACATTTCCGAATCATCTGTGTTTATTTTCACCTGTTTTCACCTGAGATTGTGTTTTCAACTGCGTCCGTTTGTTGGTTTGTCAGCAGGATTGAGCAAAAACTACAGGAAGGACTTCCATTAAACTTAGAGGGAGGATGGGTCTTAGGAAAGGAAAAGAGATCCAATTAAAAATCTGGATCCACCAGATTTATATGTTTTCAGATGGGGATAGTCTTTTCCCTGATGGTGTATGTAAACAATATGGCTAGAAACCTGCAACTACCATCAATGTGCTGAAATAATAAGGATTGATCATTTTAGTTTTAATATGTATTCATATAAAGCAAGTCTACATTTTAATATGCAAATCCAACATTGCCCAATGAGAAGCTCTGAGTGATACAACAAAACCATTTGATGACAAAAGCTAAAAATAGTCTTATGTTTTTTCCCATTACAGGTATGTCAACAGGCTTCATGGGTCCCGATGGAGGCCTCTTGCAGTGCGGTTCAATAATTGGTGACCCCTGCTTTAGGGCTTATTGAACACCTGCAGCATCTCACAGCAGCTGAAACCATAAGTCTGTCTTTAACAGAGGAAATGATGTTTGCCTTTAGGCATGAGAACAGCACGATGTGATGATAACGAATGTTCTGTGTTCTGCTGCAGATTTTCACAGGTCAGCTGTTCCACACTGATTCCAGGTGGAATGATCGCCATCAGAGAGCTCAGGACATTTTTATATTTTACAATTTCCACATTTCTACTTTTCCACCTCTACAACCTCATTGGATCTCGTGCCTTTCTAGTAACATCATCAAAAGTTAATTTTAAAGACCTAAAAATGTCCATCCTGCCCAGTCACTGACTGGTCTGGCAGCTGCTGCCACTGATGTGTGTGTTACGGTTTATTTTAAGTATACTTGACAGTAATGCTGGCTGTGTGTGTGCTGTGATGTGTGTTTGTGTGGGATGTGTAGGTTTATTGAATGCTATTAGTGGTATTAGGATATGTTCACATACTTTTGGTGTGATATGCGGTGAGGATTAGCATTTTGTTTAGCTGTTGTGTTGATAACTCTCGCTCCCTCTGTGCTGTTTGCTCGTTGCATTCGATCCAATACTATTTATATTTAATGTGAAAAGAAAATATGTTTATTTATGGAGGATGGAGGGTCATGCATTTCCCTCCAGTATTTGTGACTCTAGTATTATGTATTGTAATTTTGATATATATGCATATATGTGTGTGTGTGTATATATACATATATATACATATATATATACGTATATATATACATATATACGTATATATATACATATATCCGTATATATATCCGTATATATATACATATATACATATACGTATATATATACGTATATATACGTGTATATATACGTATATATATATATATATATATATATATATATATATATATATATCAAAATTACAATATACATACATACATATACATGTATACATACATATATGTATGCATTAATGTCTGTATGTATGTGTGTGTATATATATACTGTATATATGTATGCATATATGTGTGTGTGTGTGTATATATATATATATATATATATATATATATATATATATATATATATATATATATATATATATACAGTATATATAAATAGTTTTTTGGTATATTTGTTGATGATTAAATTTGCTAATTTTGTTTTCTTGCTTATACTTTTTGGAATTTTATTTTAAACATGTTCAAAATTTAAAAAAAAATATCTATCTATCTATGTATCTATCTATCTAAGTAAAAAAATAAAATAAGAGATAAAAAAACCACAAAGCTTCAAATCAAGATAAAACATTTTGTGGCCTAATTTCTGAATTGTTAAGGAAAGTAATGTCAGAATTTGCACAATATTTCTCCTTCATATTCTTGCATTCTCAGGCGCCATCATCTCCGTCATCTCAGATGAGATGCACTCATCTTGTTATTGATTTCACAGCTGCAATCATTGTCGATCAATCACATTTGCATTAAACAGTGTTAGGTTCAAGATTAATTTAATTTGAGCCTCCCACCCAAAGTCAGCTGGGATAGGCTACATTTTACAGCAACATCTAGTTAAAACGTTTAAAGTGTTTTTACTCTTAATACTTCTGCACTTTAACTTATGTAGGGTTATTACTGTAGACCCTTTACTATGTTGTAGTAACAGAGTATTTTTACATTGCTGTATTAATATCTGCAGTAATAAATCATCTGAATAGTTCTCCCAACACTGTGTTGTTGCCATGACATTTGGGGTTTAAGTATCTCACTTAATGTAAGAAACAAGCAGAGAATAATTGTAATGTGATGTTAAATTATTGAGGATGATGTGTGTTTTCTATTTGTTTAAATAAATGAAAGGAAAAATTAACACACACATAATGATGAATATGTTGCACCGTGCATGAGAACTGTGCACAAGTAAAGTATTTGGTGGCTACATTAGAGCATCATCTCACAGACCACAGTGGACAGTGGCTCTTGCATGTGATTATTTATGTGCAAGAGTCTTGATGAACAATAGAATAGGGAAAAACCCCTTCCTGGTATTTCTATATGTACTTTGTATAAAAATAACAAACCCTTATTAGCCTCTTGTAAGTGACACTGTTACATTTATTGTAACATATAAAAGAGTGTAATGATTGAGGCCCGTGGCTGACCAGATGTAGCTTCAATTAGAAACAGCTGTGTTTCCCTGAAGTACAACAGCCTGTTGCACAGAGCATCAAAATCTGTCCCAACAGGTAGATCAGTCGTCCCCTCATCAAAGGGTAGATGGTTCCACCTTCACCGGCTCCTCCTGTCCATGGACATGACACTGAACTCTGGATTCTTCTCCTTGCACGGTTAGAACATTGCCACGAGTGACTGCTGCTGTCATCAGTGTGTGAATGTGAGTGACAGGTAAATTGTACAGCCCTTTGACTAAAAGTGTTTCCATAAATATTGTCCATTTCATCCACACAAATGTTTACTGTGGTCCATGGCAGAGCCTGGCTGGAAGTATAGGTTCAACCTGTGAGGAGGAAACTATGGAAGCTGCATGCCACCACCACGGAAAATGAAACTTGACTTGAGCATGAGGGGAATTTATTTGGGGAAAGATAAACAGAATCGATTCTGATGGAATTTATGCCCTACCCTAACTGTAGCCTCGATATATGGGGCAAACTCTACCAACTGAGCTGATCGCAAGCCAAAATGATGTTTTAAAAGGGGATTTTAAAGAGCCTGCTGAGTCAGCCAATCTGATTTCCTCAGGAAGATCGTTCCAGAGCCTCGGGCCCTGACTGCAAACTCTCTGTCCCCTTTAGTCTTTAGCCAGGCCCCTGGAAGAGATAAAAAATGTCTGCCCAAGGACCTCAAAGTACGTGCTGGTGCGTACGGTACTAAAAGGTTGGAGATATAGCTAAGAGAAGAGGCCATGAGGGGCCTTAGAATGAACTTGTAAAAAACTTAAAATCTACCCTAAAATATACAGTACAAAGAGGCTAAAACTGGATTGACGTGATCACGTCTCTTAGCGTCTAGCAATCCATCAGATATTTTGATCAGTGGAAAAACCAGGATGATGTGATTCTTCACGAATGTGGCTGATCCCCAATCAGTAGGTCAGCATTTAGTGTTTTATCCAAGGAGCTGGAGCACAAAAATATTTACTGATATAAATAAACATCACCAACAAACAAACATAAAGTGGACAAATTATTGATAAGTGAGTGTGTGGAAAGTGTGTGTTGCTGGTTAGCAGCTGGTTGTAGCACAGCAGCTGTGCTGCAGGAGAAGGTACCTACTGTACCAGAGCTGACCTCTATGGATGTGGAAGGATCAATAATCACATCAGATCAGCTTCTCATTTATACATTTGTTTGACTTACCCAGAGGCTGTGATGATCAATGACACAATGAGAGCTGTCAGTCATACCCATAGATGTGGAAGCTGAAGGTGAGGGTGGTGTGGTATTGAGATGTGCTTCAGTGCAGAACTGAGACGCTGTCTAGACGACCAGCCCCCCCCAGGATGTCTGCTGGTCCAGATTTAGGTTGTTTTACAGACATCTGGGTCGGCCATTAATAGACACGGATTCCTCAGCAGGGTGTTGTGAGTCCTGATCACAACCTCTCAGCTGATCCAAAAGTCCTTGTGTCACACAGGAAATAGGTCAACAACAAAGACTCCTCATAACTGGGAAATATGAATGTGGCTCATGAGCCAAACTCAGGATTCTTGTGTTTGAGCATCAATAATTTAAAACTTTAATATTTTTTAAATTATCTGTTGTTGCACCTGAAAGTAAATGTAAATAAAACAATTGATCAGTATAAATATATTTACATTATAATCCCCCCCTAATTGGATAAATGCATACATGGCCCGACTGCTGATGGTCGCTGACCGGCCTCACCTGAGGAGGTTATCTAATGAAGTTCTGAGGACCAAAATGTTCCGACTAATAAAGTTTATTTCAGGTAAATGGACAGTGTGTTAGCGTTTCCATCTCTGCACCTGTCTACAGGAGAGCGACATATTTCAAAGGGTCAGGGAGGATCACATGTCAGCCTCACCCAGCTCATTTAAAGCTCATTCACATCATCTGCTGCAGAGGCCCTATTCAACGTCAACATAGGGTGATTTATGTGTCGGTGCATCAAGGTTTTCCCATAAATCTGTGTTTTCCAGCTCACTGTCTGGAAGTCCAGCAGACACATCGTGCAGGATTGTTTTCTTCAGTCCTCTTCCCTGTCTTCAGTCTGCTTTCTATCTCCTCCTCCCCACACTCATCATCACATAGTCCCAGGTGAAAAGATGAGAGAGGCTGTCCCCCCCCCTTGTCTGTGACATTGTAGCATTTAATTAGCTGACTCAAAATTTCAAATGAATCCTGCTAATCCGACCTGACATGATCTCCTTTCTCCGTGTCTCTGAGCACCAACACAATTAAAACATAAGAAGGACATACAGGATTACTACATGGACCAGAATACACGAGAGCTGCGAGGATACAAGGGGGAGTTCATGTGGGATCCATTTTAACGTCCTGTGTGTGATACAGTGGCGCGTGTAAAGGGTCAGCAGAGGGGAAATGGTTCTGACCCTGTGTCCTGGTAGCACCCTAGTGTCCTCTAAACGTCCACAGACTCAAACATGTTAGCATAGATGGCTAAGGACAGCTGCCTGACTGATGAATATGAAGAATGTCATGAATGTGACCCTCTACTCGTTTCAACATGGAATCTTTTGAGTTTGCTCACAAGAGGAACACAAACAATACCAATGACATTTATTTCCTCTCATTTCCTCCCCACATCAACCATGACTGAAGTAAACACAGTTTAACAGTATCCGGCTCTTTTGTATTGGCTTTGTGTGTAATTATGCCCCAATTGAAATCACATCCTCTATCATGTCCAGTATGTCAGATTTTTCTGATAAGTCCTTTTTAATGTCTGGTGGTTTAATGATAGATATGCAGCTTGACTGATTCAGTGATAAAGGACCAATTTTATTTACAGACAACAATACATTAGACATCATATTTATTCTTTATTTTTTCTGTCCAATCAGACAACTTGCATGAGTCATTCCTCTTGAATGACCGAAGATTTTAGTTGGACGCAGGATGTCAGGAGGGGCTGTGAGCATAGCTGATGCTAACATAGGTTAGGATTGCATCAATGTTCACCAATGACAAGGTTTTAGTTATCTGCAGAGGTCTCCTGTCCTTCAAACAAGTGATCCTGGTAAATAAAACCAGTAAAAAAAACACTAAATAAAATAAAAATCTGTGTCTCTCCATTGCTGAGACACAACACATGTGAGGGGCTGTGAGCTGCACTGCTGCTAACGTTAGCTCAGGTTGTTTCCCTGATAGCTTAAGATCCAGATATCTGATGACTATAAGGGTCTTCTAACAAGAAACATTAGAGCGATCATCACGTTAAACGCTGCTCTGTACTCTGAGCTACAGATGCAGCCTCCATCCTGTATGATGAGCTGCATGCATTTAATTTAAATATACTGCACTCTGCTTTATGCTGCTATTCTAACGTGAAACGTAAGGAGAAAAAAGTAATGAGGCCTTCATTAGAAACAATGGATCCTGTTACATGTGTAATTTAACCTATGTAGAGATTTACATTATACTTAGAAATTATGAAAATGACCAGTTATCATGTCAAACTTACATCTTGTCTTTGTTAAATGATCACAAACACTTTACATTTGATGAATGAAATAAATAGCATGATGATATTTCTTGAAGTCTCACATGTCGTTGTGTTTGTATATGTTTACCTGGTGGTCATAGTGCACAAGTCACTGCTATATTCATGAACTATACTGCACTGAGAAGGACATCCTGGGAGCAACGGGAGCTGCTTTGCTGTTGACAAGTTGTCTAAGGAACATAACTGCTCCCAAAAAACAGATCTAATTATTCTCTATCACAGCTCAGCCATTGATTCAATCAACAAGATTGGTAGTGATTGATTTAATTAGTGTTTGCTTAATGCCTGAGAAGCAGGCTTGAATATTAATAGCTGTTTGTTTCGCAGTTGTTGTTATTTTGTTAATTTGACAAGGGATGCTGAATCCTGCTCTTCGAGGAACAAACGGCTATTGACACGTTTAGTAAACACTTACCTCTGGCAATGACACTGTCATTAAACATTGTCTTATTTGTGAAAAGGGGAAATAAACGATCAGCTAGGTTTCTGAAACAAATTTCTAAATATCTAGATGTTTAAAACAATGTATTCATATTTTAATATAACAATTTATTTGTATTGAAATCTGATATTTTAATAACATATCTATTTATTTTAAAATATGTTAAAACACCCAAACAATATTCCGTCACAACAAATAATCAATACTGTAGCTAGAGGCGCTCCATCACCAGACGTTTTATCCCTACAGAAGCCCTTCAGGACATACAGCAGACATCTGCTACAGGAATAGTGATTTCAATATAGTGAATATGACAGTTGAACTGCACCCAAATCTATAATTATATTTGTCTAAATGTATTCTGAAAGCTATAAGTTTTTATTGTGATATTTTCCTTTTTTTCTTTTTTTTTTGTGTAAAAACTAGAATAGCACTCAATAGTCCTGTAATGATAATTTAATTCAAGGATTTGTAACAGCCAATCAATTAAATCTGGTGGACCTGGATTTTTATTTGGATCTTTCTCATTATTCCCTGAGAAAAAAAAATCCTGGATCCACCCTTTTTTCACACCAAAATCTATTCTGGCCCAAGACTCATCCTCCCACCAAGTTTCATGGAAATCTGTTCAGTAATTTTGCATAATCCTGATAACAAACCAACAAACAAACAAACAAACCGACATGGGTGTAAATGTAATCTCCTTCTTGGTGGTAATAAAATAGTGTAAATAAATAATGAAAATAGAATAGAGTAGTAAAGTATTAAGATAGTGGAAACCCCTGGGTCCACTTTGTTTGTTTCTACATACTGAATGTGACTGAATTTATACCCCCTTAATTATAAATATTTTGGTCTCTTGGATTTATTTTACATTGACAAGAAATTCACAAAAATGTCAAATATGCTATATATGTTAACAGAACAGATAAAAAATCTCCGATCCTGGATCTGCCTCCAAAATCTGAACAACTCTTTGACCCCAGACCATTGCTCCAGAAAAAGTTAATCCACATCCATTAATAACTCTTTAAGGTTCTTTGTTCACAGTCAGACAAACAAAAATGGGTGATTACATAATATCTGCTCAACTTAGTGGAGGTAAAACTGTGGGAGGCTAAAATAAATAAAGGTCAGCTTTGTTTCTTTAAAATATCCATCTCTGAGATTTGTGCCTCGACCCTAACATAATAGAGGTGAATTGCATTTTGTTGCTGCAGCAGTGAAATTACATTATTTCTGGTCTTGCAGCACAATAATAAATGTTCAGGGGTATAAACTGAACTGTTGAAGTGATGAGGAATCATTTAGATGTACTGGAGTTTTGCCTTGCAGCTATTTTGGACTGAGCTGAGATCATAACATTTGTGGAGGGGGGAGGAAAATGTGACTAAGTGTCCTCCTCTGATTTCAGTTTAGGCTTCTTTTTTAGACAGATAAGATAAGGACATAAACTGAAACGGGCTATTATTGTCTATCTGAATCCAGAAATGTTGGAGTGTGATGTTAAATTGGTGGAGTACACTCTGAAATGTAATTTGGTGAAACCTGCATAATTCATGTGACAACAAGAAATCATAGAAAAGAAAAGGAGGAAAAACGAGAGACCAACAGAGACAGAAACCACATTAAAGGGCACATGTAGAGAGACATGTAGAAGGAGCAGAAACTGGTCCCTGTTTGAGTTAATAAACTTTGTTATATTTTGTCCTGCAGGACCCAAACTCTACCCATGAAACACAGATGTGCACACAAACACACACATGTACAGACATACAGCAGTGACAAAGCGTTGGCCCTGCTCCTGATTTCTTCTGTTTCTGTGTTTACATCATTCTACACTGTGTCAAATCTTCAATTTAAACAAAACTGCAACCTGAGTAAACACAAAATGAAAGTTTCAAATGATAATTTTATTCAATAAGGCAAAAAGGTTATAACCTTTTATAATAATGATATAATAATAATCCGACAGTTTAATATGAAGTAAGCACAAAAATAGAAGAAATAGAGACTAGAGAGCACAGCCTGTTGTTTAATAAATGCCCGCCTATCTGTCAGTTTCATTGATCCCTGAGATTACACTGACTTATATAAATGTAATATCAATGTGAGAATAGCTGTGATGTAGTAAACCACTTTTGCCATGTTAATATACCATAGCTTTGTTTGCTACATTTCTTTCACTAGCAGCTTAGCCTTTCTTTGTAAGCAGCTTCCCAACACTTCATACAGATACAGCATGAAATAAACTACTGAGCCTCCATCATGTTTCAACAAACATGTAAATAATGGCAAGAAAAAACAACAACTGGGAAATGCAGAATTTTAAAAGTAATGGATTCCTTATCTAAAATGTAACTAAATAAGTGAGTAGTTGGATTTCAAACTACTGTAACAGAATATGTTTCTCATTACAACAAAAACGTAATCAGAGATTTCAAATTTACCCTCACCACTGGATGTGTGTGTGTGTGTGTGTGTGTGTGTGTGTGTATGTGTGTGTGTGTGTGTGTGTGTGTGTGTGTATGTGTGTGTGTGTGTGTGTGTGTGTGTGTGTGTGTATGTGTGTGTGTGTATGTGTGTGTGTGTGTGTGTGTGTGTGTGTATGTGTGTGTGTGTGTGTGTGTGTGTGTGTGTATGTGTGTGTGTGTGTGTGTGTGTATGTGTGTGTGTGTGTGTGTGTGTGTGTATGTGTGTGTGTGTATGTGTGTGTGTGTGTGTGTGTGTGTGTGTGTATGTGTGTGTGTGTGTGTGTGTGTGTGTGTATGTGTGTGTGTGTGTATGTGTGTGTGTGTGTGTGTATGTGTGTGTGTGTATGTGTGTGTGTGTGTGTGTGTGTGTGTGTGTCTGTGTGTGTGTGTATGTGTGTGTGTGTGTATGTGTGTGTGTGTGTGTGTGTGTATGTGTGTGTGGGGGGGGGGGGGGGGGGTGCTTATGAGCTGTGACTTCGTTAGCTCGGTTGCTGCCTGATAATTGCTTCACTGAGATTCCTAATTAAAGAAAGTGGGAGACAGTAAAAAAAAAAGGTGAGAAGAAAAAAAAGATGGTTTCATGTCAATAAATGCTAAATTTCTTTGTGGAAGCTTGAAGACTTAAGTCACATTCATACTGAGTCGTATGAAAACAAAGACGATCTCCTTTAAAATGCTGCAGACAAATCACATCGTCACACCTGTCAGCCACAAACCAGCTCATTATCACCAATTTGTTCTTAACAACCAACATCCAATTAGTTCTCCTAGAAGTGCACTAAGGTGTCATATGTGATGCGGTAACACACCTACATCCCTTGATAAAAGCTACACGAGAGGTTTCCTTCCATGGTGACCAGTCACCATCTTTTAGGATATGTTCAACGCTTGCACTATTTTCTGTTAGGGCTCATTTATTCATCTTTAATTACAGAAGCAGTGGAGGATAATGCGGTGTTAGAACACATATCCAAACAGAGGAGAGCAGCAGCATGCTCAGTCAACCAATCAGCAGCCAGACAGAATGAATGAATGACCAGTCACTGATCTACATCGTTTGTGTCTTTTAAATAGTTTCTCCTCCTTCGTTTTGCTCAAAATAATTCAACTTGACTTTTTTTTCCCTCTCAAAAACAAAATATGCAATTTAAAAGAAATGACTTTATTCCAGTGCCTGGATCATTGTGATGCATACTGATATTATGACAGGGGCTAGAAAAATAATAATTTTATTAACTCATTTAAATGTGATTTGACTTCATTTGCTACTTCCAATAGAAATTAGTCTGACATTCTGTGAGGACGTGCTGACGACTGACCTCAATGTTCCGTCTGGCAACACCAACAACATCATTCCTTCTTTGTTTTGTCACATTTATGATCCCTGTTTGATGGTTCTGAGTTTGGTAAATTTGGTTAGTGGTCACTGACTAATATTTTCAAGTATTTGTGACTGACAGCGGCTAGTAGGAAACATCTGTTAGTAGGAATGGGTCCTTTAGGGGTCGTGTAACGTATACATTTGGTCATCAGACGGTGTAGGCGTTGGTACATACATACTGTACCTCCGATTAGTTGTGCCACTACGCTACAAGGGCACCAACTACAAAACAAAAATAGATGCTAATTTTGAAGAGGTTTTGTCTTTACCTGCATCATTCAGCTGTCTGCCTATGCAGGGGTTAAAGTGGAATTTGACAGGTGGGGGGACACTAAAGTGTATTGTAAGAGCCAGACTATGTCCACAGAAGATTTGTAATGTAACATCATCCATCCATCTATCCAGTTTCTTCCATTTATCTGGGGTCAGGTCACGGTGGCAGCGGGCTAAGAAGGGTATTCCAAACATCCCGCTCATCAGCAACACCTTCCAGCTCCTCCTGGGGGATTCGGAGGCGAATCACCAGGCCAGGTGAGATTTTGTATCCCTCCAGGTAGCTCTGGGTCTACCCTGGGGTCTCCTCCCAGTTGGATGTGCCTGGAGAGGTGCCCTGAAGGCATCCTAATCAGATGACCCAACCACCTCAACTGGCTCCCTTCGACACAAAGGAGCAGCAGCTCTACTCCGAGCTCCCTCTGGATCTCAAGAGCTCCTCACCCAATCTCTAAGGCTGAGCCCAGCCACCCAACGAAGGAAAACTCACTTCGGCCGCTTCTATCCGTCCATCTATTCTGTTCTCTGCTGGAAATCGGTGGACTGCCCCCTTCAGGTTGAGGGTGAGTTCAAGTGAGGCAAGTTGGGGGTCTTGTAATGTAACAGACTAATATTTTACTACATACTTAAAATATGTATACGTCATTACATCATTATTGTCAGTACTATGACATTATAATGAAAGATTGATTATTCAATGACAGCAGTGCTGACAGTAAGGTGATGTGACCTCATTCAAAGATATGTAAAATTAAACAATATCCACTTAAAATCTCCCTAGATGTCTCAGCATCCCTCCGCACATCAGAATGGACAGGTACCTCCTCAGGGATCACAGGCTGTGCATATAAAACAACTAGAATGACACTCCAGCAGAGCACATACATCCACTCCGGCCAAATAATCCTGTCCAGCTCTTACACTGCAGTGACGAGATCAAGATCACTCCCACAAATACATACTTCCATCTGTATCATGCATCTGGATCACCATCACAGAATTCACACTCATAGATATTAGGATAGACATTAATAAGTATGTTCTTTACATCATTATATATTGATTACTTCTTTAGAATTTAGGGAATATTTCACAAAAACAAGTAAGATTCATATAATGTTCCTGGATCTGCACCAAAATGTAATGAGTTCTTTCCTCTCCCCTCCACAAAGTTGTGTGGAAATCAGTTTATTATTTTATGCATAATCCTTCTAAAAGCAAATAAACAAACCAACAAACAGACGTGGGTGAAAACATATCCTCTTTACCAGATATAACAACCCCATCCACTTCTTCTAAAGTTTAAATACTTAATCATTGCTCTATTTTATTAGACTGGTGTGTGATGGAGTGCTACTGTATTAGCACACTTCCTACCATGTGCAGTTTTTAGTAACAGGATGTTCAGGCTTACTCTCAGTCTATGCACCCTGCTATGCAGAAAGTTGAGGGACAGCCAATACCAGCCTCTGCAACTCCCACTCTCTGTCTGTCCTTCCTGCTAAACTCAAGGGGAGAGGAGGTTCAGCCAAATCTCAACAGCTCTGTAAGAAGGCAATGCAAAGAAATAACTAACTAACTTACTAACTAACTAATTATTAATAATAATAATAATATAATATAATATAATATAATATAATATAATATAATATAATAATAATGTCTTGTGCAAAAATTCTCCCTTACATTTGTCTGTGTGCTAAGTGGGCTGAACAATATGCAAAAAAACAACAACAAAAAAACAGTAGGCCAGGACATCTCTGTTGCACCACAGTGCTTATTTATCTTTATCCATATGACAGGAGATTAGATATATGATATTTTGCTTTTTGACCCTTGCCTGCCACCACCCCTCCACCCCTTGTAAGCTCTTACCTCTTTGATCTGCATCTGGGTCCAATTCCTTGGATTCCTTGTTTCGTTATCCTCAAACGTGATAATAAACCACTTAAAGCTGTGTGTTTGGTCCCTACAGATATTATATGTTATATATTATATTATAGTTTGGCTTTACATCCAGCAGAATGGAGACCATGCAGCAGAATGCCTCATTAGTGAAGCCTCATTGACTCATTAGTGAGGCAGCCTTAAATGTCATCCCTCAGCAAACAGAACATACAATATATCCAGGAGGTCCAAGTTGTACGTTAGCATGCTAAGCTCCATGCATGGTGAAAATAGGGGTATTAAGAATATGAGATAAGATTCTTTCAACTCAGTCAAAGAAAACTACAGTATTTTACTGGATGGTCAACCTTAGACTCATTAATGTCATACAAAATAACTTTATTTATCGTTTCAGCAAAGTCTGGCCTGGAGCTTGAGGTCCACCCCAATATGCAAACAGCTATGTACTTTGTGTCCATGTCTACAGTCAAGCAATAAATGCTGTGAGGTGTCCTCATATGAATATTGGTGAGCCAGGGGCTGAAGAGGTTGTGGAAGGCTTTTGGTTTGAAATACCCAATGTGTCTATTGTTAGGGCTGCAGACAGACAGCCTGAACGTGCTCAGGTATGGAAAAAAATATTTTTGAAATGGACTGAGTGCAAACCTCCAACGAGAGCTGGATAGGACGAAGTTATTGTTGATTTAATGAAGCTGTATTGCCAACGTTCAGTCAGGAAGACTATCCTTTGCACAATCAGGCTTCAGTTTCTCTTCCATCCTGTCTGTGTCACATGCTCACTCATAATCTCATCGCTGTTATTATTTGGGGCTCTCACTCGTCAGATCAGCTGTTCATACCAGCTGGTCCAATAGCAAAACGACACACACACCCCATTGTTAAATGTGTTCCTCTTTCTGTCTAGTTCTTTCATGCTGCCAACGTGCACGCCCTCCACCTGCCCATCACTCACATCTCTTCAGCTATCAGTCTCTGGAGAATCATCTGCCACCACCACCAGTGTCTGGACTCCACGGGGGGGGGGGATCTACTCTATCTGACCGCTGCTCAGGATGCTGCTCTATCAATTCTTTAACATGACCGCTCATCTGTCTAAAACGTTTATTTTTCCCCATTCACTTTTCTCTCCTGATTGAAATACTTATATAATACTTGACACGTCTAACTGTATGATTAAGGTGTTCTATAAGATTTAATCCATTTTTAGAATATATTGGTACTAGAATATCAGTCATTGTGTAGATGACAATATAGTGGACCACCTAATGTAATGTGTGTAACAATAAGTGTTAGTGCTGCTGTAGGGATGAGACTTGGATGCTGTCTCTAATGGGGGGTGAATCCCTATTGTCCTCATTAATCTATATTTAGCTCCATGATTCTTGGTTTGTGTTTGTATGTGAAATTCTTTTCTTATGTTGTTACTGTTTAATTCTTAGTATTTGTTGTATTGCATATACTGTATAAAGAAGTGCAGCACTTTAATGCTTTAATGTTGTATTTTAGGGGTTCTGGCTTCATCCTATGTTTTCCAGTGTGTGACATACATAGTCTTCCCTTTTGATACTGCCTCCTATGTTGGCCTGTGATGTTTGTTTTTGTGTGTTTGTACATCAGAAAGTTTATTAAAAATATCAACCAAGAAAAAGCAACCAAAAAAACAAGGTCATGTATTACATGTCAACAACAGATGAGCCATATAGAAGTGTCCCTCTGGAACAATCAATACTGTATTGTTTCCATCCTTCAGCACAGCAGTGATGAACCATCAACAAATAACTGGATGAGGATTTTTCCACAGGTCCTGCTCATACAGAAAACACAACAGATAAATGAAGCCCCGAAAGACCAGAACATAATCATCTGATTGTCAGGTGATATTGTGGCTGGTGAAGCTGGTTTGTCTGAACACCCATGCAGTGTTTTTCCCCTCCAGTACAGACCTGCCTACTCTGTCTCCGATTGGCTCTGACCCTGATATTTCTTTTTTCTAACTTCTCCAACTATGTCACCACTACTAATGCTAGATACATACAGTATAAGCAAATGCGGGGAATGATCATAGTGCATCATTAAGTTCGTTTGAGGGGTCAACAACTGGTTAAGGCTGCTCCTCTGTCAATCAAAAGTCACCAAAGTTAACATCCAGCAGTTTAACTATGTTGCAAAACAACCTGATTGTTAAGATGGCTAATATTAGCTGCAACAAGCATGAAACCTGCTGCATTCACAATTTAATTATAACACAATTATAATTGAATTTCATGTGGGGTAATGTTGGCGTGTTTGCATGTTTTGTGCAATAACACAAGGAGATGCCTCTTCAGTGCTTGTAGACACAGAACAGGGGGCGTCTCTAACTTTTTGAATATCAGCAAAAACTGATCTTTGTAGATTTATGGCAGGGCTGTTGGTAGTTTGGTTAGGCTGGCTGTTTTGTTTTTTTATAGCATTTTGTTTCTGCTCTGAAACAGGTCTACAGAAGGGTTTCAATGTTGCAGCAGAGGAAATGCAGGACCTAAATGTGCACAGACCAGCCATAATGAACCACCTGAACTGAGATTCAGATGTGAGGGAGGCAACAGAGACCTTGTTATTAAGAGAATCTTTTACTCTGTTGTCTGCTTTTCTCCATAATCAGAATAAAAGCCTTGTGGGCCAAGGTAATAAAATACAGACTGATGCGAGTGCTCAGCAGGTGTCTGAAGACATTGCTTTCATATCATATATGTTATATTCAATATTATAATAATTAAATATTCACTAATATGAACTTATGAATGTACAGCTAAGATGTACAGTGGATAAGCCTCGGTCAGTTGTTTTGCTCCCATCTGTCTTCTGTCATCTACTGAGAAGGTAGCATCTTTTTGAAGCTTTTTCATCTGCCTGCTGTGTCTGTAAATACTAATGAAAGAGAACTAAAGAAGGCTGAGGCATGTAAAACCAACACAAACAATGAGCTAAAGGACAGTTGGGTCAAGCTGAGAGGTACTTCGGATTTAAGTGAATAATCTATGGGGTCGTCATTCCTGATCCCTTTTAATCAAATATTCATCAGCTCCATAAAGAAGGTCTTGTTTTTGCCACTGGTTTGTATTTTAGCATGATTACTCAAAATGTTCTGAACTGATTTCGAAACCTTTTTTTTTGTTTGTTTGTTTTGGAGATGTAGGGTATGACCCAAGGAACAATCCATCACATTTTGGTGGTGATATGAATCATTACTGATTTGCAAGGTGTTCATCGGGGAGATGAGTGATGAAGAGCTGCACCTGCAGTCCTCCTTCCAGTAGAGGCCACCAGACCCCTGTGGAGGTGAGCTCCATTACAGATATGTTTAGAAAACAAAGGTGTGCCACAGGGAGAAGCGTGGCCACAAATGGAGTGAAGCCTATGAGCTAATTTCCAGCAGACAAATGGAGCCGCACTGCTGTACACACAATACTCACATGACATGCCTCATTCTCCTCGATCATCATCAACACACCCTCCCAGTTTGGTGGTCTATTTAAGCGTATAATGGTGCTGCTATTCTGCATACATATTGCTGCTGCAATTTTCAGCCCTACCACCACGCCAGCATCCAACTGTAGGCTCCAGTTAGAGGGGTTCAAGAAGTTTGCTCATCGCTCCCCAATATGTAAACATGTCTACAGGGTATTATTACTGTATTTGCACAAATTAAGATACAATTTGTGGTTTTCTGTCTAGAAGTAGGTGAAAATAATTATTTTAGCCCTTTAGCTCCATTCAATCCCATTCATTTAGAACTCATCTAAAGTGCCCTCTAGGTGAATTACAGCCGTTTGTAGTACAATGGAATTATTAGGGAGAGAACAGGCTGTATGTAGAACGGCTGTGGTTACGCCTTGGTGGAGGCACGTGGATTGATTAATCGATTGTGGAATTGCAAAGCACCCAAAAAATTTGAAGTGAACAGTGGTACAAGCAAGAGTATCTCAGCCATTCCCTGGTCAATAAATAACGAACCCATATTGTGTATTGTTGCTCATAAAGGAGGTCAGCAGAGAGAAGGTGTTGTAATCTAATCGCTTGTACTTTTTATTATTGTTGTATTATTGTATTATTGTTATTATACTTCACTTCTTTGCCTGCCTGCGAAATTGTACCACTGAAACAACCACTTTGACTCGGCTCAGCGCTCACAGTAATGGCCGCACTCTCAATAGATGTCATTGTGCTTTGATTGCGTTGTCAACTTGTCGTTACTCCCTTTCAGAAAACATATGGCGATTCAAGTTGCGACTCGTTTGTATGAGATTGTCCTGACAAGCCTTCTTCTGTCTTCCTCCATTTACTTATTTCTAAATGTGACTTAATGAGGATCGTTTGTAAGAGCAAACAAAAGCTCTACTTGCTTTTGTGCTGACATAGCTGTCACTGCAACAGCATCTGTTAGTTCTCTTGGCATCTTTGGTTTCTCTAAATATAGACTACGATGCTGAGCATCTTATGAAGGTAGAAATGTCTCACAGAATGACATAAGTTTATTGAAGATTGAATGTCTATTAATAAAGCATTTTCTGGACACTTTTTCGGAGCTGTATCTTCTCTACCACCCGTGTAAACCACACAGTCTCTCTCCGGCGGCGTGAACAAGCCCTTCTGTCCCGCGGTGAGGGCTTTAAAAACATGCTGCTTTCAGATGCGAGCACCCGCTGTCTGTGAGGTCTGACATGCCATGTTGAGGAGATGGATTTGGGTAATGGTCCAGCAATGTCTGGGCATTAAGCTGTCACACAGACAGAATAGGGAGAATAGGAGCAGGACACAGAATGGATGCATCCCTCTCGTCATTCTGGCTGCTCCTTTCATTGTTTAATTTGTCAAGTCAATTTATATTAGTGATTATTTGTTCATATGATATATAATTGTTCATGTTTTTCAAATAAATATTTGTTATTTGGCATTTAAACATATTTTTATTTTTAACATATGTTAATTTTTAACATATTTTCTATTTAACACAAAATTCTATGACCTGAAATATTTTTTGAAACCATTTAATGACTAACTCTTTTATTGAAATAATTTAAAAACCTTACTTTAAAAGTTGAAGTAGTACGATGCGACTATTTGGTTTTTATTATATCAATTCATTTTTTTAATTATTTGTTGTTATGTTTTTCTTTGTATTAAACAACTTGAATGTCCCCTGTGGATTTTCCTATGATTCATGCTGGAGAGTAATTATTATAAGTGCATCTCCATCTCCTTTGTATTGTGCGTTCACACAATACATCACATTATTTGATTTAATGACAGTGTGGTGGTAGCATGGCAACAATGAAGAAGACTGCTAGTGAGCAAAAGTAGGCATGAACGATACACAATTTTAAATATTTAGCAAAATCAGCTTTTTAAATGGGATAAAAAGGTGAACAGTAGGAGAGATGAGCCCTGCACACACAACTCAATGTTCTGTGTGTTTTTTTTTATTATGCTTAATGCAACCATTATAAAATGTTTGCTTTATTTCATTAAATAAAGTATGTGTATTATTTGGTTTGGTAAGTGTTGTTAAGTGTTACTTACATCTTGTAGCATTGCAGTTCATTTATGTGAGATGACAATATGAACAACCAACAGCCACAATAAATAAAGATGTTAGTAAATTGCAAAGATTTTGTTTTCATTTTTCCTGTCAAACTTTATAATGGCTTCATTCAGAGGGTTAAATTGTGTGTGTGGATGGGGGTTGTGGTGGTAAGATGGAAATATTTTTTAAATTAGGTTCATTGTGCATCCTGTCTACACTAGACATAGTGTATTGGTAGAGGGGGGGGGGCTAAGGGGAAATTGATTTTGATTGTTTTTACTGTGTTAAGCACTTTGTGTAAATTTACACACTTTATTGTGCAAAGTGCTATGTAAATAAAGATTGATTGATTGATTGACTGAAAACACACCCAATGGCATAAGGTAGTCATGTAATAAAAGTTATGAATGAGGTGTGACTTAAATATTACTCTCATTTAAACTACAGTAAGGCCATGAGTATCAGCAGTGACCATGGTACAAAAGGAGTGAGAATATTTTCACACCCTTAAAACGTTAAATTGCCCCTTGGAAAGTCACTAACCATGTAAATCTAAAGCGAGGATATGATGGAAGCATATGAAAGTCACAATTCTGTTCTTGAGAGTACTTGATGATAATATGGTGAACAGTAAACGGAAATTATGACCGCTATCATTACATTTATATTCCTTCTTTTGGGATTGATACATATAGCTAACTGGTTGTTGGCTAGTTTGAAAGTTCAGCTGACTACCTGCCTCCGTCACAAATTACAGGTTATAATTCATCAAGCGGAATGTAAACTACCCACTGTGAATGTAAAAGCATAAGCGCCCAATTGTGTTATTTTATCTGCACATAATCATGTACATCTGCAGCTCTTTGAATCACCAGCTGAGCTCTTGCTTCACTCAAAGGCCTCTTTCCCTCCACTGAACTGTGAAGTGCAGCAATTTATTTTTACATGGCTTCAACGGCTCGTGAATGGATGTGACGGTAGCTGACTGGTCCATGATACATGGGCATTCCCGAGCTCACCTTGGGGTCTCCTTTTCTGCTCAATATCATTACAAGAGCTTCTACATTAGCTTAGCACGGAAAATGCTTTGTTGTAACAGATTGAGGGGAATTCAGATGACAGGAAGTATCTTCTAGCTACTAAAATGGAATCTGTTCCCTACACTGGACCTTTATATGCAATATGCATTTGTTGTATTTGCTTTGTTTGCTTACCTTTATTATTGTGCATGTTTTCCTGTGGGACTATGACATTTTAGTTCCTTATGTTTTTGTTACGGTGTCCTGATTTTCAGGGGCTTGTGGGACCAAAGCCGGGGAAGCAAAAATCAATAGCTGTGCAAGCAACAACATTTTACCAGCGACGAGTGCATTCATCTAGTAAAATGTACTTAGCAAGTGAATATCCCTGTGTGTTACTCCACAGAGCTGCAAACATGTTGTGTTGTGTTAGCCTATGAAAGCACCTAAGAAGAATGCCACCTCTGTCTGCCACTGGTCCTAACTTTATGGAGCCCTCAGGAGTCACACTTAGCTTTCAATGGGCTGAGATGTGATTGGAACTGATGTCCTCAGTATTGTGAGAATGGAATTGAATGACTGCTGGATGCTCTCAGGGGCTGTGAGATGCAGCAAATGTAGGAGCAGCTCGCAGGTTTACTCAGCAACACAGGCTATGTTTGTTGGGTAGTGAAGCCTCAATAATAATACAAATAGGGCAGGGCGGCCCTATATGATCACTATGCAAGTTGTGTAGGGCCCCATATATTAAACAGGAGCACAAAGCAGTTGTTGATGTTAAAAACATTTATGCAAGAATGCAAGAATATGACCTTTCTCCTTATCAACTAAAAAATATCTCCAAGCTATTGAATTATATTTAATCTAATATGAAATATGATGGTGATAATGATATTATTGTATTATTACATATTATGATTTATTATCACCTATAAATTAGTGTAATATATGTATATTATAATAATATGCCATCCTATTACAATATTATTATATATCCTAGACCACATTCTGATGTTACTACTTTATTAGTGTTTATTTATCTTATATATTACTAAATGAAATGATGGTAGCATCACATTCAGGAAATAATCTCATCTATACTATTTTCAGTGAAAGAGCAAACACTGATGTCATCCTGCCTCCACTGAACACACCCGATCTCTGGAGGGTTTGATTGCTGATGCCCATAGAAGAGAATGGATAGGACATTAGAGGGAGGGAATCTGCTGAATGTGTGTTTGTTGTGCCCAGTTGTTTGCATGCTCATACTAGTGCAGTAGCCTGCATGGTGGCCCAGTTGTCAGGCAGGTTACCCTGTAGGTACAGGGTCAAAGGTTCGATTCTATGTGCCGCATGTTTGAACAGAAACACTTCAAGTGATTCTCTGCATACAAGTGTCACCACAATGGCCCAGATGTAAATGGCTATACACTCACGCACATCTAGACCAGAAAGTTGCCGACATGCGTTCTTCCTGGGTGTCATTTTTATAATGTTCAATGGCTTAATAGCAGCTGTGTGGCGCGTCAAGGGCAGCCATAATAAATGTTAGCTTTTAGCATCTCTGCTCTCCCGGTGGCCTAGCAGTGAATAATGATAAGGCTCTGTGTTGTATGGCTGACCTTCAGAGGAGGCCTGGCCACTATGATTCATATAAGCAACCACTTTGGACTAAAGAATAATATAGAGTTGTCCTGAAAAGGGCTCTTTGAGAGTCCATTTGTAATATAAGCTGACACTTCTATAGATGCTAAAAGCAGAGGCTGAAATAAGGGGAAGCTTTGGTAACAGACCTTCTGTTTGCTGCCAAGCTGGATTACTTGATAAATCAAAGATCTGATATAAGGATGAAAAAATGTGTTTTGTTTATTCATTTATTTTATTTAGGTCTGTATCTGGTCAGAAGAGGTAATTTAAAATGTGGGAAGCTATTTACAGTGCAGATTCAGAATTGAGCTTCACATGAATGTTTTTGATCAGTTCAGAGCCATTTACAGAACAAGCTTTTATAAACTGAATCAATAAACACAAAACACATGCAGTGTGAAGCATGAAGAAGTTTTCACAATAAACTTGACTTTCTTTTTTTATTTTTAGCTTATTTTACTTTTCAAAAACTTTTTCCAATAATTCAATTTAACAGTGTGGCATTTCTGTCTGTTGATCACAGGGTTTTTTTAACCAGCTTTACCTGTGATTTGATTTTGTTTGGGGGGTATTTCTTTATTTCTACACAATAATACACAATGTTAAATGATAATTTCATGTATGTGTATATGAGAGAGAGAGAAGCGTTGTCTAGATAGAAGTTCAATGTAACAGTTCAATTTATATCCATAATATTTAGACCCTACAAGTATTTAACCATTTGGGGGCTAATATTATTAATATAATAATATTAGCCTACATTATTTATGTTGTCTTACACTTTTGACAATTATTTGCCGAAATATGTTTTAAAAATAGAAAGAAAAAAAAGGGGTAAGCACATGCCCAACTACAGAGGCCGCTGTCCATTGGTTTAATTTCCACTCACGGCCCCCTGCCGCATGTCTACCCCCTCACTCTATCTACCCATTTCTTGTCTTATCCAAATAAAGGCAAAACTGCCCCCAAAAATGACTTATTTACAGCCTATAAAAGGCTGATGGCCCCACCTTTATCTTACCTCGATTATTGAATCAATCCTACTTATGGCAAGGTTAATAGTCGACAGTTCTAAACTAATATCTCATTTTTATTTCTTATTACTTTCATGTAAGACACATTTGGGATGCATTTAATATTTTACTCATATTTGTCACCATGATCTGACATGTTTAATTTATCTGCATTTTGTTCAATCTATCCTAAACCTTTAACTGCAGTGAAGCTTAAGAGAGACCAACAGTATGAGAATTAGAAGAAGAGGAGGAGGAGATGATGATGATGGTGTGCACTGATTGAGTTTCTTTTCCCTCTCACAGGAGCTAGTTCCAGCCACACTTGAGATAAAACCCAAAAAACGATGGCCAACCATCTGTCCAACACTCATTAAAGTGGAGCATATGTTAATGCAGCCTTCATGAGCTGCTGCTAAGTCAAGGACAAAATTGAATTCCTCCAGGAGATTGCATCTTCCCATATGTTTGGCATTTCGGTTATTCTGCCCCCTCATGTCTGATTCTCCTATCGTCCTCCAGTTTAGCTATGGAATATTCTGGGTAATTGAAAAAAACGTCCTCTAAGCTCTTTCTTTATCTCACTATTCTGTTGGCCATGATTTCTCCAGGGTCATCTATCCTCAGGACATTCATATCTCTGATTAGCAGTGACACTGGTGTTTTGTTGCAGACACAGCATTAAGGGCCGACGCATTCAAAGTGTCGGTGTTCTCTCTAGATCCAAGATACGGCTCCATCCTACAGGCAGGCTGTTGGAGTGAGTACCTGAATGAGTCACTGAGCAGCAGCAGCAGTACTTTCCCTGATCAGCACTGCAGACAAGCTTTGAGTCAAGCTATGAGTATGTGGGTCAAGCACCAACACTAAGCTCCATCAGCATTTAATGGGAGTGCTGGGAACACCCGTCAAGTAAAGTGACTGTTGACCACGAAGGACAAGAGCAAGAACTCAAAGAATTGTCAGGCAGATTATTACATAAACATTAAATATTCCTAAAACAGGAGGATTCAAGGGTTCAACAGATTCTTTAACCAGAGCCTAAATGGTCTGAAATGAGCATCACTATCACGAAAATCAAGGTTTTCATGGCCTGAAGAAGTTTGTTCCAAAACAGTTGTATGAATGTTAAGCTGCTTTTCCAATGTGTGGTGAAACTGGGGCACGGAGTTAGCATGAGTTCTGTCACTTTAACAGAGTGACTGAACTGTGACAGTTCAAACCCAGATCACAAAGTTTCCCTAAACAAGTCATCTTTGTGCCTAAAATGAAATAAACTATCACAGCTGAGTCTTGACATAATAAAATCAGATAAGATAAGATATCCCTTATATGTGTGGCTTCTAGGAGACAGGCCTGCTGTCTGACAAAGTGGACATTTTTGGGCTATTTAAGGGTGTGGAATAATTTCCTGTCAGAAACAATATGTTTACAATATGCCATACCAATAACAACATGGTATGGCACCATCTGTGATGCCCATGAATATAACGATCTACACAGTAGTATTTCACAAATAGTACTTCAGGTACATTTTTGAATACAACAGTAAAACTGAGCTCTATTTAAACTCTGACCAGAGAAAAACAATAAATGCACACATACACACACACACACACACACACATATATATATATACACACACACACACACACACATATTCAAGGTTAATGCTTTAACCTTTGTCTCAAAATATCACTTGTATTAATTGGCAGTAACTCTCCTTTCCAAGTGTTTTCCCCAAATAGAACACAAAAGTGTACTTTTACTGATTACTGTAGTCTCTTAATGATTCAACCCTTAAAGACCAGCGTCTCTTTGTGGAGACCCTTTAGCTGCTATGACCTGCTGCAGACCTGATGCATAGTCAGACACCAGTTTCTCATAGTGTTCCTGAGGAATCTTAGCCCATTCCTCATGAACAAAGGCCTCCAGTGCTGGAATATTCCTGGGTTTAGGTGCTGCAACCACCCTCTTCAAATCCCACCAGAGATTTTCTATGGGATTCCAGTCAGGCGAGTGTTACAGCCACTCTAGAATGATCCAGGACTTCTTCTGGAACCAAGCCTTGGTGGACTTTGAGGTCAGCTTGGGATCATTGTTCTTTTGGAACGTCCAAAGATGTCCAAGCTTCATCTTCCTCACAGATGTTGAGACGTTTTCTTCTAGGATTTCCTGATACTTGATGGAATCAGTCTGACCCTCTACAGGCTGCAGGTTTCCAGAGGCTGAGGAAGCAAAGCAGCCCCAGAGCATCACAGAGCCACCACCATGCTTCACTGTAGGGTGTTCTATTCAGCTGATGCTTCATTCTTCCTCCATTCCAGTTTGGTTTCATCATTCCAAAACTTCTGTGTCTTTTTCTTTGATACTGGAGTCCACTTCTTTGCTGCTTTAGGTTCAGCAGTGTTGAAAGTCTTGGAGTTCAGACATGGAGCCCTGATGTAATTTTAGGCCTTAACAGAAAAAAACATTGGGACTTCACTGCTAAAGTAAGTCAATAATAAACGTCTCTTCTAATCAGATGGTTAGGGTAGGCTAGGCTGGATGTTGCCCAGGGCAGTAGGTGGTAACATTTGGATGCAACTGAGATGATTGTATCTGTTTCTTTTTATTGGCTGAGAATGTATTTCACATAGATCAAAATGGCTGGACTCATTATTTGCTGTGAGGGTTTCTCACAATGTGGGAATATCTCTTTAACTTATGGTAACTATGGAAGGTTTTCTGCTGCATGTAGTCATGGAAACTACCTAAAGCATTCTGTCTGCTTTGTTGGTGTTCTGTCTAGATCAGCAGTAAAATGACCACAGACACTTTTTCTCTATAATTCCTCCCCTTCTTCGCCATCCACTGCTGAACAGAAACCCATGGCTTCCTGTTATGGTCTCATTTATTTACATCTTACCCTCCATCTTTTTTCGTAAATATGCCAGTGCCAACATCATACAGATCTGTACAGCAGCTCCCTGCCTGAATCTAAGTTACATAATATAGTGCATGTGTGGAATAAAAATATCACATGGATTCACAATCTGACAAAAAACAAGAATGTATGAAACACAATTTATGTGCTTGGCTGAGCAGGTTTTCAGGAGGCGGTTTTGATCATGTGGGATGTTCTCTATTCACTCACATATCTGGATAAAGAAATACAGCCGACAGATTGTCATCCCATAAACAAAATGAAAGAGCACTGCATGGTGCAGCATGGAACATTTTCTTCTGAGAACTGGCATGCAGAAGCACTGAACCACTGTCCAAGCTGCTCCTCCACCAAGCTATCCCTGTCACCTGCATGTAAAGATGCTGTTTATTTTTTTATAAAAGGTATAAGGAATATAAAACGGTAGTAGCCAAGGAGCTTTGTGTATCCCTGGGGCCTCAGTATGCCAAGCCCTGAGTCTCATCCTGATGGATGAAAAGTTGCATTAAAATTTCACTGTGTGAAGAGACAAAGAGCTGCTTTATAGGTCAAAGCCTATAAAATATGGTTGTTGTGCAGACCTGGCAGCAAGTGTCAGTTCTTCTTATTGTGCACTGCTTGGCAGTGTTGCTGGATGCATATGAACATGCAAATATATATGGTGCAGCTTTTTTTTAACATGCATTGATTTGTGGTGTATGCAGTTATTTTAGTGTCCAAGTCTCATCTCATGGAGAACAGAAAACTAGGAAGGAGTGATGCTGCCTTCATTCTAGGCTTGTGGTAAATAATAATAACATAATAAATAATAGAACTCTACACTTGACACCCCTGAGGTGAAATGGACTGCTCAGCGAGTGAAGAGACTGTTATAAAGCTAACTTGAGATATGCTAATTTTACATTTTAAAACTATCCTGTGAATGCTGATGAATACAACAGTAAGGTAACAATGTACCAACAATGCACCATATTTTAGTACCAACCCATCTATGGGCGTACAGATTAATGAAAGTGCATTTAAACAATGTGGGCCTTGGGCGTGAAAATGACAACTGGCAGTTGCGCACACTATTTTTTCCACTTTGCACCAGCTGAAGACAGAGCCGTAAGAGTAAATGACCATGCCAACACCTCTGTGAAGCTGTACAGAAGCACAGCAGTTCTTTGGGGCTTTATTGGTTCAGAAAGTTGCACAGGAACACGTCTGAAGCTGTCCAGTATGACAACATTCTGACCTGTTGGACACAGAGCAGCTCCAATGGAGGCCATCTCAGATGTCTTGGTGAGGGCGAGGTGAGTCCTGCAAATGACCTTTCCCCAACCGGATTGACCCTGCTGATACAAGTATAAACTACTTCTTCTGACTTTCTGGGTGCAAGCCCACTTCTCTAAGCTTTAGGTCACGACTACCGTGGACCTTTAGTATTTCAACTTCAATCCAGTTTCCTGTGAAAACCCTTTTAGATGAGAGTCTAAGTGTTGTGTAAATGGGATAAGTTTGGATGCAAAGTGTGGAGCATATACTGCAGTTTTTGGTTTTCTACTTTTGCATCTGTGGTGATGGGCTCCATTCAGACCCTGAGACAATTGGTCAAATGGTTCCTTACATACAAGAGTATCTTAGAAGAGGTTTTTAAAATGTAAAATGTTTGAGGTTTGGATAAACACCATCCTGACCTACTCCATAAACTACAGCACTGATGTTTTTGATGTGTGATTTGTGGTTGTGAGCCTCTGCTGTTAATTGACTGAAGTCTTCGTTCAGCTGTCTGTTAGAGGCAGATATACCTCTGCCTGTTGTCCTCGGGCTGCTGCAGAACCAATCGCTTTATTGGCTGCACCAGTGGATGTGTGTCTTCTCAGATACAGACCAGAGGGAAGCCAGATGAATGAATTCCTCTCAGCTAGCTGCTAATATTAACACACTGTATCCAGAGACAGGAGAGAAGAAGAGTGATATATAAAGAGACAGCGAGCGAGGGAGAGGGTATGGATGTGTTTGAGAGAAGAAGACCGGTGGTAACAGAGGCTCAGTCTCAATTTGCATAATTTCTTTGTCCTCCTTGATGTGTTTCAAGTGAAACAGCCAAAACACAATAGCGTGTTTACTTTGAAGCTAACAATGCATTGTATGGTGAGATGGCAGGTGAAAATCTTTGGCAGATTACACAATGTGAGTATGACATAGGGACAGCTCATAGAAACCATGTCTGCTGTATGATTATGTTCAAGTCAAGTCAAACACATCTGATACACCAACCAGACAACAGTCATAGTCAAAGGAGCAGTACCTGGGATGTGCTGATGCATGATGTCAAACTCCTGTGTAAATAAGTCATTAGTGTATTCCAGTAAGTTGATGCATCATGATGCAGCAATGGGTGCAGATATTTTGATATGCAGTCTATGCTCCTGGTGTGTGTTGCCCCGAAGGTCCCGTTTACACGATAACGGAGAAGTTGTTTCTTTGCGTTTACCAAACCTTCTGAGTTCACGCAGCATCGTTTTTGAAACGAGTCCCGTACATAGAGATCCACAAACGCTGTAGTCTGTATGTCAGGGTAGTAGTTGGTCGTGTAACTTTTCAAAATCAACACCACAGAATAAGACCACAGTGGTCTGTGCATATCTACATTGGAGGAGTGTTAATAAACTCAACAGAGTCTGCAGCACAAACAAAACCAAACAGTCCGATGTTGTATTTTTGTTGTTGTTCTGGCCATAGTAGGCTGTCTGCTGTCTGTGTGGGCAAATAAGGCTGCAGGAACCACAATAGGCATGCATGAAACGGGGCTGTGTCGTCATCGTCTTCGCTCAATTTGCAGTTTGCCCACACAAAATGAGTCACACACTATGTTGGTGAGGCACAAATGCTAATGTCATGGTGACACAACCCAGAGCCTGCCTATACTGAGTCAACCACAACATTGATATCTACAACTATAATATATTATTATAGGTTTATTATCAGCTAGAATGGAGTGGCCATTTTTTTGACCAGGAACAGCAAACTAGTTAACAGAAAACAAACACAACAGGAGGGTTAATTTTTATATTCCACATTGACTTTCTCGCTCCTGCATAGCTGTCTTCCTGATGTCATCCTCATACTGTATGTCCTGCATACACATACTCTGCTTTTCATCCTGCTTCGAACAAATGATTGCACCAGATGTGGCTACATGGGACGTGAATGTAAAGCATTGTGCACTCAAAATGTGGCAGAATGATGTCTTTGAGAAAAGTGACGAGCACATGAGGATTCAGTCATTACATGTTTCAAGATAAGAAAATAATGGTATCTGCATGCACACTTAATGCCAGCTATTTAAATGCATGGCTGAACCCCCTTCTTTCCCCACACAGTGTGCTGTATGTTGTTTCTGCTAACATGAGTGAATGCTGTGCTTCAGGAAAATCAATTGCAACTTTAATGAAAGTACGGTCCACATACACTCCCCTCCCTTTATCAGCACCATCAATCATCTTGTGTCATTTGCTCTCCCTATCTTCATCCTCTGTTTGTCTCTCTCCCTCCATCTCCTTCTGTAAGGCATGACAAACAATAGGAATTGAACAGTTGTCTTTTATTCCCCCTGCTGCAGATATAGCCCTGTGCTTTCTCCCACTTGATTCCTACAGCACCAGCAATGATGGCGTCACCTCAGTAGGGTTGTCTAATGTAATGTTTTAGCGTACTAAGTAGGATGTTGGTAAGGAAATTCAGACAGACTGTTTGCTAATGCTTGTAAAATGCTAACCCATCATAGAAGACAGGAAAAACTCAACTTATCCAACTGGCTAATTGATTACATGATGAAGTTGCCTCACTTAAAGTTTTGTCAGTCATGGAGGGTTCACTCTTAATGACAGAGTGTGGAGTTGGCTGCAGACATGCTAAAGTTACCTTAGACTGCTGCAGGGGATTGGGCTTTGTGGCTATAAATCATTGTACACACTCCAGCTTTTAATAAGAAGTTGTGTTTGGCCATGTGTTAGACGTGGTTAGACGTGTTGCCTTGTCCAGCTTTGCATTCAACATTACAGATATTGCAGCTTCAGATTCATATTCAGATTCAGACAACTTTATTCATCCCAAACGGGCAATTAATTTGTAGCTTTCCCAGTCCATACATTCAACTTTAACAGACAGACAGAGTTAAAATGTCAGAGGAAACATATTCAAGACGTGGGACAGTAGGAGGGACACGTTACTATAGATAAAATAAAAGCAATAAATGAAAACACGTCTTATAAATAAGTTAATAAAATTAATTCTTGATAAAAAGAAAACATGTTTACTCTTGGCGTTTTGAACAGTGCAGTCCATAACTGCAGGAGGCAATACTACCAAGATACTACCAAAAATGAATGTGAATCAGAGATTGGTACCAACATAATTCACAGTGCATTAAATACTAAAGGTCATTCAAAATGACATAAAATCCAACTCCCTGTTGTCCCTGTTGTTATAGTCTGGTTCACATGGGTGACGTGATACACAGCCCTGTCAATGGTTTCACATGACTGATACCAGTGATCTACAGGTGGCTGCAGTGCACCAAGAAATGTGCCAAAAAAGCACCAAAGGGGAAAATTGCAAGCAAATATAATAATAGAATAATAATAATATTTAAAATGTTTTAAATTGCTTTGTGGAAATGCATTTTCTCATGTTTTAGGACCTAAATTTAATATTAGTATATAATGAATGTACATGACTGCTTTGTTGTTAAGACCCAGCTCATAAGGGGAAGGGAAGCAGCAGAAGCACCAGCTGTAGTTGGTCAAAACAAAGCTATTTATTCAGTTTGAAGTTGATGATATTCTTAATTAAAAAAAAATCTAATTGACTGGCCAAGCTCTTGACTTCTCGCCTTCATGCTGCGTCCACAGATTTAATAAATCTGTCTATGCAGTCGTTACCAATAGATTCGGAATATATTAAGGCGTTCAGTCCCAATCCAGTCAACTGAAAATCTCTGGGGAGACAATTTAGTATTATATACAAGGTTGTCATGTTATTAAGAACACATTCTGATTTACCAGAGCAGCCTGACAATGACTTGTGGGAGGGCATAGCCAAGTGTAGGATTTTAACATCTGTCTACAGGATTACAGCAGGAATTCCCAGCTCCCTCCAAGTCCTTCCATCACCAGCTTTAACGGCCAAAACACGTCTGTTGGGAAGAGTGTGTGTCAACTTCTCTGCAAGCCTGCGGGACCTGAAGATATTTACATGCATTTTTCAGGAACCTTAATTCCAGCCTAATAATAGAGAATAATAGTAATAAAATACCTTTTATATAGTGATATAATTTCACAACAGGTTGAATGGCTAATGACATATTCCAGCCAGAATCAGTGTCACAGATGGATGTTGTGATGATGACTTGATGATGATGATGTTGATGAAGTTAAAAAAAATAAACTAAACCTATTAAGACAAAGTAAAATAAATAAAAAATAAAATAATAATAGGACAATCAAAAACTTAATTAGGCCTTAACAAGACTGCGTTTGTCTACACCATCAAATCAGTGTCCACAGTCTAGCAGATAGTTGAGATGTGATCAAAGACCAGAGTAACAGTCAGTCAGCCGCAGGTGGTCTGTACTGTATTATTCTGATCCCTGCAGACGGAAAGGAAGACAGATTTGTTTCTCCGGTGGATCAATGGCTGACTCTCCCCTGGCACTTTCTCCCTCATTTATCTTCCCCACTTTGATTTCATTGTTGGAGCAGACTGGAGGATGTCTACTGATGAAGGCTGGAGCTGAACCGTTCCAGCTCTCATCCATCTCTGTTGGATTCTCTATTAGTTCTCTGCTTCTCTTAGTGAAAATGCCATCATATTGCAGTTTTGCTGTCAAAGCACTGCTTGTAAATCCAATAGTGTCCTTTGGACTTTTTTTCTAAATTACTATATTGATCATCTCCTGTACACACAGTATGCACACAAATTGACACACATGTAGATATGTCACTATAGCAGGTTTCTCTCTCTCTGTGGACAGGTATACACAGGTATTAGTCAAACCCCATTGTATACAGCAGTAGGTTTATTGGCAAAATATACTTACCAGCTATTTTCAATGACCAAAACAAATAAGAGGTTTGAATAGATCAGTGTAACAGATTTTAAGTTTATTCTCCACATTCAAAACAAAAGTCTACTTTTACTGACTACTGCAGTCCCTAAATGATTCAACCCCATGAATATCATCCTTCACAAGAGCAGACATTTGTAAACCAGATGTAGATCAAACACTGAGCCTTCATAGACTTACTTTAGCAGTAGAGTCACAAAGTTTTTTTGTTTTTTTTTCTGTTAAGGCCTAAATTTACATCAGGGCTCCATGTCTGAACTCCAAGATGTTCACCGCTGCTGACCCAAAAGCACCAGAGAAGTCGGCTCCAGGAGCTCAGAACCATGTAGATAAGACACAGAAGTTTTGGGATGCTGTTCTGTGGAACCATGAAACCAAACTGGAACTTTTGGGGCCTATGGATCAGCAGAATGTCTGGAGGAGGAAGAATGAAGCATAATGCTGAAATGACATTCAACTACCTCCATGACAAATATATTTGCTATTTGAAATTAGTATTGAGTCTCATAGCTTTCATGAGCTTGATAACAAGGCTTAGTAATTTGTGTGTTTTGTTGCTTTTGGTTTTTCATCCTTGAATGTTTCGACTGTATAATTATATGTGGATTATTACTGTTCAGTTCATTTAGTGATGCATTCAAGATACCACAAAACTGAATGAGTACCACAGTATCACAGGTAACAGGATCCAGTGATCTTACTATTCCTTCTTATTTTAGGGAGTCACAAATTTCTCTTTATTCTGAGGAATAACAGTAATTATGTGTTATTTGCTCCATATTATGATTGTTAAACGTTACCATATTTAAACTTTATACTCAGGCTGGAACAGACTGCTCAACCACCAAGATACTGAACCTAATGGATGCTCCTTAGGCCCTAAATGAAACCGGCAGCAACTTTAATGAATATGGTGTTGGGTTGTTAACTAATAATTTCTTCATTTGCTGTTTGACCACTGGTTTCACACATGTAACCAACAACAAGACCATCGCAGGCAGTTAAATGCTCAGTTTTCTGTTGCCAATGCTGAAGTCAAGAAGAAAGTCTTTGCTGTGTCAAAGAAAACAAAGGCTTTGGGTCATGCAATTAAAAGGAGCGTTATCTTAGCACACAGCATGAGGATGTCTGAGGCCAAGCAGTCACCGTCCTGCCAATCTGAGTGCTCTTATGTTCAACAGAGGCAGCTAACCATGACGGACTCATTTAGCAGAGAGAAAACCCTCTGAGGTAGAAGCATTAATCCACTCTGAAGATGTTACCCACAGATCAACTGGACAGAAAAACACTCGGCCATAAGGGAGGGTTTCCTTTTCCTTTCTTCTTGCTGTGTGATTCGTAGCCACTTTAAGCATTATAGATCATGTAATGAACTTTTTTTTGTTGTAAAGGAGAAAAGAAATCATTACAACGATATTAAAGGTCAATTCCAGTTCACTGAAAGCTGAGTGTTATTTTAATGAATTCGTTTTGGCGATCAGTCCTATGAATAACTACAGCAGAAAGGAAGTAGAGCACATACCTCTACAATGGCCCCACAGTTGAGACGTGGGCTACGCCATCAAATTTGGCTGACCTCAGGATTCTGTGTTAGAGAAAGTGAATCATTTAATAGTTTAATTTGCAGACACAAGAGTGGTTTTCTAGTCTAACTCTCTATTTTCCAAAGTGTTGAACTTTTCTTTTATTATTAACCTTTATTGTATCATGAAGCACATTCCTTTATATTTTTTATAACCTTAAAACAAATTCTTATACATTCACACTGGACCAAGAGTGGGGAAAACAGGAAATGAGGTCAGTGGGGGTGGTCACCTTTCCCTTGGAACACCATTGTGGGTTTATTCCAGCTCTGTAGTTTGAAAAAAGAAAAAAAAAATTTAAGTAAGGAATTAACTTTCACCATAGCTAACAGTCCATTCTTATGTGCAAATCTGTATTACCCAAAAATAGCACAAAGGGTTTGAGGTCAAACAATAGGCTAAAAATATCGTGACCAGGTTACATCACCATCTCTCTCCTCTTCCTTAGAAAGAGAGGTGTGTGTGTTGGACGTCTGAATTTACTTAAACTCCAGCCATGATGCACCCTCCTGCAGCGTTATGTGCAGGCATGCATGTGTTTATGTGTGCTTTACAATGTATCTGCCCTGAAATAATCAGAAACAGCTGTATTTCTCTGATTTGAGGCTTAGTTGTGGCCACAGCCTCTCCCTCTCTTCAGTCACTGTCTAAACTCGCTCGACCACCGCTGAGCCAGTGAGGTTGGCCAACCTGCAGCTGAATCCTACTCTCTGAGAGGGGGTGTATTCCGATCCACTCCATCTCCCTTCGCCCCATGGTTCAACCATCCACTATGAAAATCCATCCAGTAGTTTTTTGTTGCTGACAGACAGATAAACAATACAGACCAAAACTGTGACATTCTTGGCAGAGGCAGTGAAGGCATTTTTGTTTCCTGAGCAAACATTAGAATAAAGTACATGTGAGCTAATTTCTTTACAAATCTGACTTAAGGGTCCCAGATCTCAGAAATCAATGTACAGAGTAACCTTATTACTATTAGAAATTATGGCTATAGATACAAAATATGTCCCCAATTTTTAATTTTCTAAATGTGTACTCATGTGATTTGGTGACAAAAAGCATTAGTATGTATCAACTGACAAGTTTTTTTTCAAAGATAAGTAAAAACTTGCTTCAAACATCTCCTCTGTAAGAAAGCTCAAATATTCATGTTTGTTGTAATCATTGGTTTGAAAAAAATCATTTCAATCACTTTCAAAGCAGCTGTGATGGATAAGGTTTTTATAAGAGGAAGACAGAAATCTCACCGCATATGTAGTCTATCATTCTAATCTGGATTCATATATATTCAAAAGTTCCATTCAGACTCATTAATCACTGCCTTTATGTGGTGAACACTGAGTGAAAAATAATATCCAACATGGATGCTAAATGCATCACGTTGATGATAAATACACCGTTGGAATGTTTAGAGCTGTGATTCAACGTTTCTTTGAAAGTGGAAAAAGATGCCGTAGGTAGGTTGAACGCTCTGAGGAATTTTTAATTGGGAATCAGTGCAGCATATCAGCCTTTCACTGATGCAAGCACTGTATCTGTTTCAAGGGGATGGGTGCAGTCAGCTATGAATGCAGTCTTCCTCATGAGACGTATGAAAAACAAGAGACTGAGTGCATGATGCATTTCTGACTGAGAGCATTACTGATCAGAACATGTAATGAAATAGTCACAATCTATACCACCGAGCTGCATGCAGGCAGCTGTCAATAACAGTCACACAGCAGACTGCTGATTATGATCCTCTTTCAGCACAAGAGCAATCAGCTGCTCACAGCCAGGTTTAGAGGTCTCCTGTTCTGCTTCTGTCTCATCAGGACTGTCTACCAATGCGACACTGAGATCATGTCCACCGTATTTCCTCATGGGAAAAGTGTGGAAACTGTGTGAGATTGAAAAGTCTTTGAAAGACTTTAATATTGGGAAATAAAACAGTAACACTTTGTTTAACAGCTCTGTAGTTTTTAATCATTTGTTTGCAAATATCCTGATAGAACTTCATCAGGACAGGACGGGTGATCTTTCATTTTCATCCTCTATATATAAAAAGTCAAGGGGTCACCAAGACATTTTATCTTCACAGGACAGGTTTGTTCACCACAGTTAATAAGATTCACTTTATGGAACTTACATTATATATGACTGCGAAAAATGTTAATCCAATAAAAAATAGTTAATCCAATTAGAATGTTTTAGTCCTGAAAAATATGGTGGTCTGTGACCATTAGTCAGACTTTTTGGCTAAAAATAAGGTTTCTCCTTTCTCCAGATGATTCAGCTAAAGTAGTACATCCTCAGCGTTTGTCTGAATTATTGTATTTGGATTTTAGCCAAAATAACACACACGATTTAAAGCTGCTACAAACTGCAGCTACTTAGCTTTTAACCTAATCCAGGAAATAAAAACACATTAGCTTACCTCCATTACGCACCAAATACTCTTAATTAAAAATGTTATTTTTCACTTACAAAGCCCGACCTGAAGACCTGAACACCCGGACACCACGCAATTTTGTGATAGGAGCCCGTTTCAATGTTTACTAAAAGAAAAAATTATGCAATTAATTATATTTTCAACCTGAGACTCATTGGCCTTTGTTGATTATATGTGAAGAACATATAAAATAACATGTCAATGAGTGCACACTGTGCACCTCCCTACACGTTCATATTACATAGGAGGTGTTCAGGTCCACTGGATCTGAGGGTAATAAAAGTGAGGACATTGCAGATGCTGTGTGCCTTCACTCCATCATCCTCCTACCAGGGCCTGCTGTTTTTCCTGCACACTTTATCCTCTGTCTTATGGGAATCATACTCTATTTTCTCAGACTCTATGACAGCTGCAAATTGGGATGAGACACAACAAATAAATAGCTTGGCCTGTGTGGCTCTTATCACAATCGATCAACATGTTGAAAAGATGATCTGTTCTGTTCTGTCTTCGTTGGAAGATGAAGATGAGGAAGAGTTCATGATACGGGCGTCACATTTCTGTCAACTCAGAGTGTGACAGTGATTTTCAAGAAGAGGATGAGATTGAACATCAGCCAGCCACAGGACCGGTCCATCAGCAGGACCAGCCCGTCAGCAGCTGGCCTCAGGACCAATCCGTCAGCAGGACCAGCCCGTCAGCAGCCGGCCTCAGGACCAGTCCGTCAGCAGCCGGCCTCAGGACCAGTCCGTCAGCAGGACCAGTCCATCAGCAGCCGGCCTCAGGACCAATCCGTCAGCAGGACCAGTCCGTCAGCAGGACCAGTCCATCAGCAGGACCAGTCCGTCAGCAGCCGGCCTCAGGACCAGTCCGTCAGCAGGACCAGTCCGTCAGCAGGACCAGTCCGTCAGCAGCCGGCCTCAGGACCAGTCCGTCAGCAGGACCAGTCCGTCAGCAGGACCAGTCCGTCAGCAGCTGGCCTCAGGACCAGTCCATCAGCAGCCAGCAAGTGGAGAAATATGGATGTTAGAAAAATGGTGAAACTGAATGGTCTTCCTGCCCAAGTAATGAGTCATAAGGGGTCAGTGCTCGTGACAGGGTAGGGAATGGAGTTCACCTCAGATGAGCTGTAATGTTAGCAAGCTTACTTACTTAGCTTCACATCCATGAATAGTCATACACTTCCTTCTGCGAGACGATATAGATGATATCCCCAAAATCTGACAATTCCAAAAACAATCGAGACTCATAAACATCACTACGAGTTAGAGGAAAAATAAAACTGTCCCTTTAAGTCAATAAGCAGAACTGCTGCACGTTAAATTACATTCAACTACACTAAATATGAAAACATAAAACATTTTCAACAAACAGCATTTTGCAGATTTTTTTGGGAGTGGGGGCAGAGGAGATGTATTTCATCTCATGAGTATTTCTAATAGGTTGCTTACAGTCCTGGGTCCTGTTTCACAAGAGAGATTTACAAACACTGTTGTCACACAGTTTGCAATTATTTCGCACTCTCTCACTACTCCTGTTGGTTACAAGTACACCATTTGGTTTGATGAAACACGCCAAGATTATTAGAGAAAATCATCTGATGTTTCAAATCGCAGCTTTGCAGAGTTGTTAAACAGGCCCTTGTTCCTCATCATCTCCCCATCCCTCTGTTCTTATTTCAAATTATTTGCTGCGAGCATCTCTCCCTCATCTAAATTGCTGCTGGTTTGGCAGCGGATGCTGTTGAGTTATACAGTGGAAGAGGAAGGCTGAGATAAATGGCTGGATAAAAAGAGAAAGGCCTGCATTAGTAGATGGGTAATGGATCTGATCTGCCCACTCAGCGCTGGCTAATACAAGTCACTCTGCCATGATATAAAGCATGGACAAATAATGAACAAAAACCATTAAGATGATTTAAGTTGCAAATCAATAGTGTTTAAGTTATTACTGCTCTCTGCTGCAGTATCTCAGCCACATGGCTAACCTCGTGTGATCAGACAAATTGCTCCAAAACAGTATAAAAAAGTTGATTCATCAACAAGCAGTGTGGACAATAAAAGGCTACTGGAGACACACTGGAAAAGTGTTCATGTAATTTCACCTCCAAAGGTTTGGTTAAAGGCTGTGATAGACTGAAAAAAGGTCATTACACATAACTTTTACACATATTATCCTTTTAAGTTATCTATTGGTGTTATTTAAGCCATCTACATTTTAATGTTGGCCCCCACACCAGTACAATGGAAGCAAATGCAATTTTAGACGTGACCATGTAACGTACATAAATAATAAAGTATATAAATATATCTGAAAGTATCCGAAGGAGCACGGCTTTATCAAAATCCTCAGGCCTTGCTGAGAATCATTTTCACTGCAGCTGTTTTTGCTTCAATTACATCAAAAGCTGAGTTCATAAAATGAAGGTTGTTCAAAATGCTTCAAATATAAAATGCCCATAGGTGCAGCAGGACGGCGGGGGGGGGTTGTCCTACCTCCTGAAATATTATGTCAAAATAAATGATGTGATGAAAAATATGTATTTGCTGATACCACTTTTTAAATGATTCGCGCACAAGCACATCACGTTTTGAAGGTTTTGTTAGAATATCGGCTCCGAGGTCTCGACTGTTGCAGAGCAGACCTACATCATGACCACTTCATCTAAAAACTAATGACACCATACCTAAAATATGCATCTATTTTGCAGGTCGACGGATATTGAAACATCTACTTTATGATTTCCTTTACTTCCCCAGGAGGATGGACAGTGAAAGAAGACATCTGTGGCGTCAGCCTATCTGCAGAGAGGAAGAAAAGGGTAAACTGTGGAAAACACTTCATCACAAGTTAGTTAATGATGATATCTGTGCTGATTGCAGCTGTAGATCTGAGCCAATTTGAAAAGAGTCTTAGTGATGATGTAACTTACATTTTGTGGTGAAAATATAACCTAACATAAAACACCACATGTTAGAATGTTTAGTTTAACAGTATGAACACTTGACCGTCTGAGCAGCGGCTATTTGAACATGAATAATTCACATTAAATAAGCTGACCTTCTAACATTAAACGCTGTAAACAGCAGAAAGCCGTGCAGGATGTGGGGCTCCTGCTTCTGCTGGCTCATAAAAGGTCGCGTACAAAAACACAAACAGCAGTCGACATTGAGACAGCGGTTCTTCTTTTGCCACAGCGATGTGACAATGTTGTTTACAGTGACATCACATCACACACATGAGCAAAACAGCACCAGGTCCATGTGTGTCTGCTCCATCAATGGTGAAACCTTCTAATACGAAGGTTGTTCTGATTCACCTGTTACACGTGTCTTAACAATACAAAACAAACTGAATACTGCAGCGCTTTACCTCTTTATTCCTTTAATGTGTCCTCTTTCTGATGTGTTTGTAGATATTTTGTACAAGCTCTTTTCTCAGCCTTACTTTAACCTGCTGTCTACAAAGGCTTAAAGCTTTTCACAGAGATGCACAGTGACAGGAGCAGTCAGTGTGCAGCCGCTGCACCAAGCTTCTTCTCATGCCATAAACAGCCTGCTTAACTTCACTCTCCTACAGCATTTGATCTCCACTTTGACAAACACCAGGTTGGAGAAAACTACCTTCACGCCCTGATCCTCCACAGACAATGCATTAGTGGCTAAAGGTAAGGATTAATAACATCTGTTTAGATGTTGTTGTTTTTTTCTTTTTGGGATTATTTCACCTGATCAGGCAGCTTTTATGAAGTGAAATGTGTCATCAGTTCTGAGCAAATATCTACAGCGCATTAATAAAACACTATAATTGAACTTTTGCATATTTAATTGCATAACTGGAGAATAATACATCATCACAAATGAACGCCACAGCATTGAAATTTAAAAGACTGTACTGTATTTATATGTATCCCTTTTTTATTTCCCTCATTTCCTGTTTTCAATTATGACCTATTATTCCCTGCATTTCAGAGTAACACTGAATCTCTCTATCAGGACTGGACTTGACAACATGTCACCAGGCATAGTCTCAAAATAAATACACAAAAAGCTTGCAAACACTCACATGCCATCTGCTCATGAGTTTATGCGTTCATGCTTATATTCTATGCAGTGCTCCCAATCTGTGTGCATGCAGGTTGCATGCATTTGCAATTTGCAAGTAAAAATGTATTACAATAGGAGAACAGAGACAAAATGAGCATGAATAGAATGATGGGATGAATAGAATTTGATTAAACTGTGAAGGAAAGAAGGTGATGAACTAACTAGATAGCTAGCTAATGACATTAGCGTAGACTTTTTGAGCATGATGGGAGCAACAGTGAACATAAAAGCTGATATATATCTTCTGTGCTTGTTCTTCAAATAACAGACTTCCTGTTGTTTCTGCATAGTTAGATCCCGGGGTAGGTCGCACACCTGAACATATTACCACAACGTCACACCTGTTCCACAACGCCGGGGCACTTTATTCAGACAGATGCCTGTTTCTGCACTGTTATTACCTCCTGAGGCGTCACAGAGGCGGAACAAACTGACACCCCATTACGCCTTCATTGCATTCAGACAGACATCGGGGCGAAATAAAGGAACGCTGTATGAAACGCTGTATGAATGGGGCTCTTGTCCCCCCCATACATGCAGAGACTGCATTGGCTGCATCATGTGAGATGATTTACGACACATGCAGGGAATCCTGCTGTAAAAGCTAGAAAAGCTGAGTCGTTTAAAATAGAAAAGATGCATGAAAATGTATTACCCCTCAATAATTTATCAGTTATCAAACCACTGCACCTCCTTGGACACTCAGCAACACCCCCACCAGGTGTTAAGTAGAAAGGGTAAATGCCTCTGGAGGTGTAGGACATGCAGGCAGATTCATTACTTTAAACTTTGTCTTAACTGATTTTTAACATAGAAACACTGGAATCCTAAGAACATTACAATTCTGTGAAGTCTTTAGCAAATTCAGAACATTTGGTGTTGTAATTATTAATAAAATGTTGTGTTATAGCTGCCAATACATCCATCTTAAACATGACAGTGAGCCACCTTCAGCTGCTTAATCAGGTTTCAATTAAATTAAATTTGCAGGGAAATCAAGGACTTTTCAAGGCTTGGTTATTGGATATTTCTTCCTGACTTCAGAGGTGGACATTCTTTGGATTTTATGTACACGAGCTTGTGTTTTATTTTAATGTACCGCATGTGGTCTCATACACTTACACATCTTTTGCACGAATGATTCAAGCAGGTGTTGCCCATCCAAGCCATAAAAATGCTCCTACTACCAGTCGGCACATCAGAACAAGGCTTCTGTTTAAGTCCTGTTAAAAAGGCTGCCACAGTTTTTAGGAATCTGGGTTACACCTGTCACATTAATGCTAAATTATACACAGAAAATACATCTTATATGTACTGGAACTTCAGTAATTTATTGATTTTTAGCAAGCTTTAGCAGGACTGGAGTATGACCTCCTTTTGCGTTGCATTGAACATACTGTATTTGCACAAACTGCAGAAATAGCCAATATTAAAAGCACTGCAAAGTGAGGACGTCTGCCTTTAAAGCACTCTCGCTAATCTGAAGTGACAGATGGAATGGTTGCATTAATTAGCATGTTCAGCTGTCAGACAGTGGATAATAGTGAGTCTCTTTGCACGGGGTTTGAAGGTTTCAGCCTGAAATCGCTGACTGGTGTGCCATTCTTTCTCCAGGGTCATGCATTTTTTAAGGTCTCCCTCTCCCTTTCACGGCTGCACAGATGCAGCACAGGGAGCGAGAAAAAAAAACACACAAAAAAAGAGTGTGAGCTGGCAGCTGGAGGCAGCCATCTTGGACTGGGTTATAAGAGTAATCTTGGTAATGCTGCTTCAGCAGCAGAGGAGAGATAAGAGAATGGGGGAATGCCTGTGCGGGGAAACCCCTCTGCAGAGAGAGAGAGGGAGAGAATGAATACTGCAGATATTGTTGCAGTCAAATGAAAAGCCTGGGTAGGAGGTGGAGTACAATACAGTCTCTGGGGCCACTCCAGGCTAATGTTAAGAATCTTATTAAATATGCATCATATTCCATACAGAAGAAGTCAATATATTAGCTGACAGTAAAGGACCAGAGGTGCGTCTTTGATGAGTGAGCTAAATGTGCTAGTTAATGCTGCACAATCTGCTGGTTTATCACAGAGCTAAAAGCTGATGTTGTGTTCTACAGTAACCAATTAGTACTTATCTGTGAAGTAAATACTGCAGTAGGGCTACTGATGGTAACACCTGGTGTACTTCTGTGTCAGACACAATGGTGACATGTAATTCATTAATTATGATCTAATTTACCATTTGTGCTGTGTGCTACGTTGTGTGTTTGTGGTAAATTGCCTTTCTGCATTCAGACTCTTTGGCCCCATTCACACTGCAGGACAAATGTGGCCCAGGTCTTTTTTTGTTTGGTTACATGTGACTTTTTCATGGCGGTGTGAACAAACACAAAACACATGGAATCTGATCTTTTCCAGTTCCGATCTCGGCCACTTCAATATGTGGTCCTAAATCAGACACAGGTCAAAATCCGTCAAATCAGAATTCATGTGACTTTGACGTCATCTTCTATTGAATAACTGCAATTATTGTTCATTATTATTGCAATATTTTAAATACTGCAATTGAAAAAATTGCAGTACTGCAGGATAACCTTGAGCTGATGACTACCTCTAGTTGAGAAATGAAGAACGTATAGAAGAGATTATTTCCTATAGGTTTAGCAGAACTGATGATCGACCCCCTGTAGAAGGACTGAATGTCATCCTTTGTGGTTGAAGTAATCGATGTGATTATCTTCAGGGGCAATGACAGAATATGACTCCCATCGATCACCAGCCCACTGAGGGAGACCCTCGTTCAGAAGTCATGTATGACCTCCTGGAGTTCATCTCCTTTGGGCAATTTAATGTAAATAGACATAAGGACATGGAGCATGACATTGCAGAATTATCAGACATTTGCATTGCCAAGCAAGTTCATCAACATGTGCTAACACAGACCTGTTGCCAGCCAATACAACCCAATACAACCCAACTGCTACGGCTTTTTCAGGGAGGTTGGTCACCTGAGCCGAGTAAGACACTGTGCTGCATGTGACGTCTTTGTTATTGTTCTTTTGCGTATGCAGATCAGTTCAGGGCAGTGAACTGTTCATACTGTAGTTTGATATAGGCCACATTTTAAAAGTAATGTGAACAACTATACAAAAAAAAATCTGAATTGTGCATTAAGGCTGGCAGTGTGAACGTAGCCTTTCACTGTGAAAAGCCCCCTCCTGGGCAAGCACACTGCAATATGAGGGAGAGAGAGCAATCAGCTCAATACAAAACACCTTAGCTCTCTCTCCCTGGCCCATTTTACTCAAACCACCCACTCTCTCTCTCTCTCTCTCTCTCTCTCTCTCTCTCTCTCTCCCTTGTAACTGAGCTTTAACCAAAACCCCCACAGTCTTAATTATTACTACTATTGCTTTAGCTACTTCAGCTGCACACCATGGCTGGGGGATCACAGTGGCCTTAATAGGGGTCAAAGGTAAACAGTGGGTGGAGTCAGGAACAAAAAGGGCCACACTATATTTTGAATGAACATGTGGGTCTGTGTTGGTTTGTCATATTGTTGGTATCCTTTGTTTTGTTTCATACTTACAATCTTGTTTCAGAGCAGTTCACCCGGCTCCTGTAGGTGTTTTAGATCCCTATGCATAAATGACGTAGCTACACTGCCCTCAACTACTTTCGGCGGAAATAGTAACGTGTCCGATTACGGGATGAACGCAGAGCACGAACGGGAACCTCCATCCGTCTCCGTAACCATAACCGGCCTTTACTCGCGCAAATGACACGAGAAAACTCAAATGATCGTGCAAAGCCATTCACATGACTAAAGCAAGTAAATTAAAGCGAGTAGATTGACGCGAAAATGTGCATCGTGTTCAGTTTGAAGGCAGCATAATAAAGGCCCTGCCCACTGTTTGAGGAAAGTATTATGTATTTTCATCATCATGCACTTTGATTCTATATATCATTAGAGTTCATTAAAGTCTCATAAGAGCACAAAATATCGTGTACAAGAAGTGAAATCATGAAATCTCACAGTGCAGAAACACATATGAATACAACTGCTTGTATTGCTTTTGACAATTAGATTTTGGCAATTCACATGTACATTTACACTCCTTCTGTTTCAGGGATTTGAGGCACTTCTTTTGTTTTTCCACTTCAACCCACATTCTTTGCCTTTTCATCTTCCTGCAGCTATCTTTACTTCATCTCATTCGAGAAGTGCAGAGTGCACAGTTATAACTTTCATTTTATTTATATAGCACCTTTAAAAGCAAACCTTAACAAAGTGCTTTGACAGACAGAGCACAGACAGGAAACTCAGAAGGTAATGTAACAAGAGAACCCGTATAGATATAAGGCCAAATAAATGCAAGACAGAGAAGATAGATTTCAAACAAGAGGACAAAAAGACACAAGATGAACAGCAGATGATGAAAAGAAGAAAAAGCAGTGGTCAAACTGGGATTTATCACGTGGGGCATCCCAGAGTTCTGGTTTGGTCATGGAAGTGACAGTCAGGTTCGAGCTAATCTCACTTGTTTTCATTCCCACAGAAATTAAAGCACAGAGTCGTTTACTCCTCCACTCCACAAGAGGAGCAGAGGTCAGTTCAGGCACAGATACAGGACCACAATGACAATGAGTCAGGCTTCACTATTGTCTTCAAACAGTTTCAACAGGATGTACCACCTTATAAAATGTGACCTCAAACAAAACTAGATGTTAATCTGGACTTGTAGGATGACATGTCATTCTTCCTGCAGAGCTGTGACAAGTTGTTCATGTGTTGCTGGAGCAGGATCTCTCCGTCTCACCTGGTGATCCTTAACATCCCACAGACGCTCTATTGGGTTGAGATCTGGTGAATATGCTGGCCAAGGAAGGACAGCGACATTGTTCTGGTCCAGGTAGGCTACTCCTGACAGACATGAGCCACATGTGGTCTGACATTGTCATGCATGAAGGTGATGCCTGATTGCTGTATCCTGGGAATGACATGTGGACCTAGGACCGTATCTTGGTAACAGATAGCTGTCAGTGTACTGTGGATGTGGACAAGGTCTGACTGCCATATATTAGCAATGGCTCCTCACATCATGACATCACCAGCAAAACGGTCCACTTCCTGGATGTATGCAGCAGGATAGCGTTCCCCATAGCAACGATACACACGCCTACGACCATCAGCTCTGTACAAGTTGAATCTGGACTTGTCACTAAATGTGATCTGCCTCCACTGTGCAATGAGCCATAACATCTGTAACATCTGTGCTGCATGTGTCTGCAGAGTTCAGACCATCAGCATCCCAACTGTCTGGTCATGTATGTTTTGTGGAAGTCATGGCATCATCAGTTGTTTCAGTAGGATATTAATTAGACCTGGGATTTTTTTGCCTTGGCCAGGTGTTTTCAATCATGCACAAAAAAATCTCACCAACACCATCATTCACTTCACTTATGCATTTCTACTGTTGCTCAGTATATAATCAGGCCTTTTTCACACCACCATTAGTACTGATAAATTGTTACAACAGGAATACCAGGAAACATAACTACAAACTCAATGATGCATCCTTGTATACAAAGTCCTGTTATTCCATTAAATGTTTGGCTCAAACTGAAACTACACAAATTAGCCACAACAAGTCAACAATTGCACTCTAAGATACAGACCAACATTTCAATCACAAAAGAAATAGTCATGATTTGAAATATTGCAATTTAATTTCAAAAGAATAATAGATTTTTTTCTTAAATATAGGAAATAAAGCCCAGACAGTATAGAACCTTTTCTTCTGCTCTATAGTGTCTCAGAATGGAGGAGCAGGTCATTCCTCTGGTGCTGACTGCAGCTTAAAGTAGCTGTGTTTATCTCAGGCTACAACAAGGCGTGCAGTTGGCAGAGTGGGAGGTGCAGCTTGTGAAAACCTCATGTTGAATAATTGATGGTGCACATAAAGCATGGATGTGGAAAAAAAGAAGGAGGAGGAGGAGGAGGAAGGGGAGACAGAAGGGCAGAGGATGGAAGGCTTTCTGAACAGACAGAAAGATAAATCCACACATTACCTACAGTGAAGCTTGTCTCCAGCAGGCAATTCAGTTCCACCGTTATGTTTCTTATCTCCATCAGTACCTGCAATACATTCTTTGAAACCCCACTAATTTACTAAATGGAACAGAATTACTTTTTTAATTAGTAGAAAATAATTGATTAGAAAATTACTGTGGCTCTATAAAAATGTATTTGGCTGGAATGTCATACCCACCAGAATGAGTATAAATGCAGCAGTTTAAAGAGGAACCTGGCGTTGTTCCAGTCACATAAATTATGAAACATGACTGAAATTGGGTTTTGGATGCAGGGAGATGCAGGTGCACTTGTGTGTGTCTGTGCGATATCATTAAATGTGCAGCATAAATGTCTTTCTGTCATTTATTGGGTGTGTGGGTAGAGATGTTTTGGGATCAACGTGCGCCATCGGTGCACATTTGTGCTCATCAATTTTTTAGTTTGGAAGTCCTTGGTAATGTGTTTTGTAAGTATTTTTGTGCAGCAGAGGATGCAATGCAAACAGAGAATGTTTGCTATGTTGAAAGAGGTCGATAGCTCTGTTAATGTAGCAATAAGTTTTCAAGTCGCTCTTGGCTTTGTGAAATTATGGGATTTTCCCACCAAACACACACACACACACACACATAATTGCCCTATGACAGCACCCCAGAATGCCCATTCACCTGTTCTTGTCTTGACAACAGCATTTCATTTGGTGTAATAATAATCAGAATAAGGCCAAAGATTATTATTCTATTAATAACTTCAACAATCTGATAATATGTATTGACTTGCTCCAGATGGGGACATCAGTCGTTGTTAAGTAAAAATCTACCTGTGCCCATCTGTGCAGCCTTGGGCCTGTAACAAGGTGTGGTCAGGTGCATTGTTTCCATATTCTATCAGAGTACAGTTCATCTGAATAGGCTGCTTCAAAAAGGCTGAAAACTCTACTTGTTAACACAATTGTTAGAAATTAGAAATCATGTATCAGCTTGTATGTTTTTCATTTTGTATGTATTTGTGCACGTTTTTGGAGAGCTTACGGATACGAATGAAACGGAGTAATACCACCAGAAATGATGGGGGGCAGTGCAGCCCAAGCACGGCATGACAAATGTGTGCAGACATGAAGAACAAGGAAAAAGTGAAGTGAAAAATGTCGCTCTGACCTCACAGACCACCGCTGAGAACATCGTTACCTCTGCTTTTGCTGCTTTGTATTTATCAGGTACATTATCACAACCTCCTCCAACGTCGGCATTTTTGTTGTTGTCGAGACTTTTGACTCTTCACTTCGATCCTGTGGATGTGTCGATGCCCACATAAAAGAGGCATGGAAGTATGTGGCCGTTGATGGATAGACTATTGGAAACTCTTCCCTGTTAGCATCGTACCAGTAGATGTTCTTACATTTTCTGTCTACCGTCGAGTTTCGTCGAGTTGTAAATGGCATCCTTGAGACGAGACCACTTGGATTCTATGCTTCCATTGTCACATGTAGAGCTGAGTCTTCTTGTGGGTCCAAAACTCTCTTTGGATCTCGTGGGTGATTGGTATTGATCTCAAGCTTCAAGCTTCACTGTAGTAGCTGTGCATTTGGAGGATGTAGTTTAGTTTGTCTTGCCTAGTTATCATAAGATCGAGCTGATTCTAATGACGTGAGTGAGGGTGCGTCCATGTAACTCTATGGAGTTACTTGCACTGGCAGTATGTGGTGTTTGTGGTAACAGCATAGTTCAAGTGGCCTCTGACCAATTTCATGTATCTGCTCAGTTCCATGATGTCCTTATGCAGGATGCCCAAGCCTTATTGTTAGCTCCCACACTAGCATTGAATTCTCCTAGGAGGAAAGGATCCTTTGAATTTGGGATCCTGGCTATAGCTTCGTCCAGTAGGTCGAAGAACCTGCCCTGTGCTTCAGGAGTGGCACATAGAGTAGGTGCATACATGCTGAAGAAGTGGAGTGCACCAGGATCAAGGATCAAGGATAACTTTATTAATCCCCGAGTGGCAAATTGTTGTGCAGCGACATAACAAAAAACAACCTAAAACAGACAACAATAATAAATTTAACAATCAGACATCAACAATGCAACAGATAAAACAACAGTCAATAAAAACAGATGTAAGATAAAAAACAATGTTGAAATAGTTACAAACAAAGAAAACAATGGGCACAAGAAAAGGGGCTATAAAAATAATAAATAATATTTAATATCTGGGCTTCATGAAAAGAATAAAATAATTACATCAAGTCGTTTAAAAGGCCAATGGCAGCTGGAACAAAGGAGTTTTTAAAAACGGATGGCTAGAATCAGCCAGAATTGTCCTGGCCTTCCTCAAAGTCCTGACCTTATACAGGTCAGTGAGGTCCTGCAAGGTTGTGCCTGCAATTGTACTGCACACTTTCACAATGCCTTGCAATCTTTTTTAAATCTTTTCTTCTTTTTTTTTTTTGCAATCCTAAGGAAGGTGAGGCGTTCAGTGGCTTGAAAGTTAAGTACAATGGTGGACAGAAGAGATTTCTTCACTGTAAAACCTAAACCATGATTCTCAATTTCACAATTTCATAATAAAATCATATGTTATTGATTATAAATATTATACTCTGTCTCTGCCACTAAATCCTACACACTGGTCTTTTAAAGTGTTCAGAACTATCCTAACAAAATCTGAATGGCATTCTGCTCAATGCTATTATTCTGCTAAGCATACAGTTTAATTTTCCTGAGAGTCCAGGGTTTTGTCTGATTAAAAGAGATGTCACATAAAACTATACTCATCGATTAAGTACAAACATAAAACAAATCTGCACCATATATAACTGAGCTGACACTAAGCAGAGGGCTTTTACAACTAATGGAGTTTGGTGAGAGGTTTATCCAAGATGCTTCCCGGGAGAGGGACACAGCAGACAACAGTCCATCACTGCTTACAGATACAGGCCTGGGGATTCAAATGAAACGCATCATTTAATAATACAGTCCATTAATGGAGTGAGGCACTGGGAATCATAACTATGTTTATATATATATATATGTTTATATATATATATATATAAACTAATACCAAAAGAAAACATGATTAACAAAAAGCATGTGGAATATTTATTATTTTCATTTTTAAAGTTGCATTACACTATACTTTTAAATCAATGTGATATCATTTGAATCATTGAATGTGGTTCTCATTGCGATAAACCAAAAGGCAATTACTCAATGACTACAATTTATACCTGCGCTGAAAAAAAGCACATCTTAGTCACATATGAGCAAAAAAATCAGATAAGGCCACTTTGTCGAGCAGTATGGGATATATGGTATAGGGCTAAATAATATATACTGTATATAAACTATTGTCTATTTCTTTTGCTATTTTTAATTTGTTGCGATTCCTTTTATTTCACTTTTACATTGATAATTTTCTTGTTACAGGACAGAAGCTTAGCTTATTGTTTCATGTGTATGTGTAATTGTAGGAAGCGTAATAAACTATAAGTTACCTTATCAAGAGGAACATTGTTATGACACTCACTAACAGTCAGAAGCCTAAATCAGCCTTAACCAACATACTGTAAGATTCTCAGGAGATTTCACCTTTAGTCCCTGCTAACATCGCAGTTTTATGGCATTTTAAAGAAAGAATTTTGTGTTTTCTGAAGCAAGTTGTTGCGGGGTACAGCTGCAGGAGGAATTTTTAGCAGCTTGAGGAATACAAATAGATTAAACTGTGAAATACATTTATATGGTTGAGTAATTTATCTTAATCAATGATGTAAAAGTAAATTGGCCGTTTTGGGTAAACCTTCGTTTGATATTTCTTTTTTTTTTTTCAAATATTGAATTTTCTCAAAAAGACAAAAATAAGTCCCCAACGTATTTCACTGTTGCATTGGAAGCAGTAAAACTTCCCCATAATGTTCAGTCTTTCAGTATTTTGGCTCCTAACTCTCATCCATGCTTAAAGCAGATGAATAATGAGTGCTTGGGAGGTTTTAGAGGATTATGGAAAGTTTGCTTCTGCTATTCTGTGGCAACTGTGTAAATGTTTGATTATAAAGGGGGCCAAGAACCACTTTCACTCATTTCAGTCGACCGTGGTTTGATTTTCTGGGTGTTTGTTTCAGCTATGTGTGAGTGTTCCCAACCAAATGTCACCACAAGCAGTGACATTTAAATGACTAGATAAGGAAACCATTCATGACTAGAGAAGATGATCAGATTTTTACGTTTGAATTTATTTTATGTAATGGAAGCTTAAGACATACAGTATGTAACAGATGTATTAGATGCAACTGTCTAGCCTACAAAGATGCTGGTGAGTCTTACAGGTGTTTAAAGAGTGTCCAGCTGAGAGCAGTCAGCCTTCTTAAAACAGTGTGTTTGTGTGTGTGCAACCAACCGGCTGCCAAATATCACAAATATCACCACAGCTTAGAAATGTGACCAGGACAGCTGAGGACTGATCCTGGATCAGTTTGGAGGACAAATTTAGTATCATTTGGTATTTTCAAACAGACATAATTTTATCATAATACTAATAAATTCATTAATGCATTTTATTTTTTTAAATAAAAATGCTACCAACTATTTACCTTATCTTCCATAGTGTACTATTAGTATTCCATATTTCAGTGGACTAAAGGAACTAGTGAACGGTTACTGGAGCAAAACAACTGAAAATATTAGCCCCTTATCTAAGTTTATCTTATCTGAGCTTATCTTATCAAAGTTCATCTCGAATCTGCAACCAAGAATCCTGACAGTATAGATAGACAAGCATCGTCTCAGGTCTAATTTTCAGATGTGGTTAAATGTCCCATTTATATGCTTTTAAGTGCCACCTGCCAGCCAATCAGACACATCTTCTGAGGCCCTACAGCCAGTAAACGTTGACCAGTCTCAGCTAACTGTTGCACTAACTCACAGGCCTGAAGACAAACACACATTCACTCACTCAGACTCATTCACCTACAGTCAAATGCATGTGTTATTCTAACATATTTACTCAGCACTGAGCTCTCATACATACTGTAGAACACAATTACACCGGTGACGAGTAACATTCTTCACAGGAATCGATCTGTGGGAGAGAGCGGCGCTGAGAAATGACCCGCGCTGAAGCCTGAACACACACTAGGGCATGTTTGCACCCTTTTCTGCTCCACCATGATTTGTGAATCATTGATAAAGTGCCGTGGGAGTCTGAGCATTTTACTTTGACTGCTCCTTAAATTACATATTTGACGGTGACAAATCTGAATGTGTTGTGCGCCACACTGAGGGATGGATGGGGGTCGTAGCACTGCATTTTGAGTCCAGCTGAGGGTGTTTGGGTGTAGAATGTAAGCTCAGAGGTGAACAGACCAACAACTCACCTGCTCCAGTAGCTGACATGACTGATTTCACAGGTAATTGAAACTTGTTCAAGTGTGCTTTAACATACATGAGCACATCCATCTCCTGGTAAATAAGTCTGAGCAAATAAGGGAATTCTCTCTCCATCTCTGTTTGTCTGAGGCTCACACACATGCATACCTCCCCACCCTCAAACACACACACAAAGTCATTAGTCATCCACCAGAGGAACCACCCCCACAGCACACACACACACACACACACATGCATACGCAAAACTACACACACGTATGAACGCTTGAATACAAAGACTAACTACAGCATTTCGTCTTGAATATTTCCCCAGGGCCCAGTATAATGTCTCTGACTGAGGTGGAAGCATACATTATAAATCTGGGTTGGCCCCTTTATGGCTTGTTGCTGATAGGTTTTGTGTAAATAACAGCCCATGTTAGCTTGATTACCTCAGCAGGAAGAACAGCCACGTGATGATGTGCAGTCAAAGCAGATACAGCAAAACACCGGGTGCCCTTAAAAGGGCAGAGGAAGCTCCAAATGAATCCAATCAAACTGTAGTTGAGTAAATACCTCCTGCAAAAAGGTCATGTTTTTACCGATCTTGTTTGTTTGCTTGTCTGCAAGGAGGATTACACAAAAACTACTTGATGGATTTTCGAAAACACAAAAAACCTCAGCAAAATAACATTTAAATGTGCAAAGTTAAATAGTCTAGTACATAACAAAAAATGAATAAATAAATAAATAATAATAACAATAAATAAACCATATCAAAAAAGAGAGAAAAAAACCCCATTGAATTTACATCACATGTCAAAAAGTTTAGACTTGTATTCATTTGTTTGGCCAGGTGGAGGTAGAATTTGAGAATGTCCCCACTGTGGGACTAATAAAGAATTATCTTATAATCTGGAAACCCAACATTGGCAAATTGTGTTCTAAAGTTAGTTAACATGTTAGCAAATCCAGACTTTTCAGTCTGTTTTTGGTCTCTACCAACCTCTGATGAAGTTCTTCCTCTTTCACTGCTAAATTCTCCATTATGTTAGCTTGTTGCTACCTATGTGTGTCCACTGCTTTGTGCTGGGCAGGTATTATAAACTTGACTTATTAAAGTATTTTCTTTAAAATCATCTCCCTGCTGTGACTGTAAAAAGGTTGACTGCCAAGTATAAACCAAAAAATAATATTACAGGCTGTGAAGCCAATTACATGTAAAACATATTGTGTTTGTTCAGCTTTAGATAATATTTCTACCACAGGTCTTTCAGTTACAGCAGCATTACTATGACTATAGATTGCATTTTATTCATTGAATTATCTGCTGACCTCAGACACTGCTGTTAGGCGTTTATGTTTTCTGACTGGTAACCTGCTCTGCTCTCTGTGTTGCGCAGTAACAACCTCATTACCACCAAATGCGATCCTCTCAGAGCAAAACTCACATTTAAGGCAATGCTGTAGGTGAAACACAGACGACTTGGACAATATCTGAGCCAGAAATGAAATAAACAGGAGAGTAACAGGATGTTGTTGACATGGTAACGGTACCTGCTTCGGGCTAATGAGCTCTGTAACATTAGATGAATAAATGGTGTGAATCAGGGTGACGGAGGAAAGAAATTAGAAATCCTAATGAGCAGTTCTGGGGTGTGGAGGATATTTATAGGCAAAGGCATAAAATATTAATCACCCCAGCGATTAATTAATGGTTGTATCATTTTGCATTAATGTCTGATCAGTTCAACCTACTGTAGGTTCTCATTTTGACAACTGAATAGATGGCACAAGGGTTGAATATCTACGTCTGGGACGCATCACCCAGTAAGGCAATTTTATGGTTATTGATTTTGGCCTTTGCCATATCTACCACCTCTATATTGTCTGCAACCTGTCCTGCAGGTTTCTCGTGGCAACAAACACCAAGGCTCCCATGTAATGCTGCTTCCCAGAATGCAGTTCATAAAAAAATGGAGGGATAATGTGTGATGAATTTAGGAGGACTAAAGGAATATACTGTATATGTATAAACTCTAATATCAGAATATACAGAAACACCACACTTCCTTCCACACTGTCATTCAGAAGGAGGTGGGGAGAGCTGAGATTCCATGTGTGAACATGAGGAGGAAAAAGAGCAGAAGAAGGAGAGATGTACGGATTTAAGATGCTGCAGAGATGAGATAGACGTTTGCTTCCTTTGACTGTAAGAAAATCACCACTTGCTAAGATTATCCAAGTGCAAATACACAAACCTGAGACTCATCTGCCTTTTCTTAAATTTGTGCAGCTGATGTGGGTTTATTTAAATAACAAGGCATGTTAATAATTATTTTAACGATGCTAATGGCATGGCTCTAGAAAGGGCACTGTTGTTGAGTCGGTGTGTCATTAGGTAAGTCCAGACTCATTAAATATTGGATGGACTGCCATTATTAAAATTTGTACAGAATGCAATGCAACAACACAATGGCAGAATGTCCCGTTAATCCTCAGTGTCACTGGGACAGAGTGAAGTAGGCATGAGTCAACCAGCTGCAGGCCTGCTGCGTCTCAAATGCAAACACTGACCCCGTTAGCAGCCTTTCAACTCTGCTCCAGCTGGTGCCCAGCCACCGACCTTGGGTCCCACCAGTGTTGGTGTGCGTTAGCGATACGCTGAGACAGCGATTGAGAACATCACAAGTATATGATATCATGTGTGCTGTCTGTGGGAATGACACTGTTAAAAAGACACATATCAGGTCAAATCAACTCAGAACTATTTTGTCTGTCTTCTCTCACTGTTGTTTCTTGTTTTTATCAAAAGTTGTCATCATTCGTTTTTCTGTCTCCAAATGATGAAATCCAGCACACAAGCCTAGACTAGCTCGAAAGAAATAAAATGGGGGAAATTTCTTTTTTAAATGAGTAAAAATTTTTTAAAAAAGCCTCTTGAACCCATGATCCAAACAGGAGTTCAGCCTTTTTGAATTTGGCCTTCCTTTTTGTGTGATCTGCACAATCCTCCTAGGGATTTTGCTCTGTGGACTTGAAAAATCTCAACACGTTAGTGATTTCAAGTTATCAAAGGGTTTTGGATAACTCAAAAGGTGTGGCATTGGGAATGGTCCAATCTGGCCCACACTTCACATGTTGAATAAGAGTCCCACCCTGAAAACATCAACATGCTTATTTGTAAATACAGTGGTAGCATCACCTACTGGCAATTTTAACCGTGTGCTCTATAAAAACTGCCTGGTATGAAGAAATATCTTGTCAGACATAAAATAGCGTATATTATCTTAATTTACGACATTTCATCTCACTTAGATTTCAGTTTTTGCTGTGCAGTGTTATTTATTTATTTATAACTGTGGTTTCACAGACCGGTTGGAGGAATATTTGATAATAAAAAAAGTATCCTGCAGCTTAATAATGTTATTTACAAATTTACGAAATAGTATTATGTGGTTGACTGGCAGCAAACATGTTAGCTATAGTCACTAAGCACACTACAGTAAGTGAGTTCTAGTCAAGCTGTCACACGATCCTCATCTAAAAGGTTTCTTTAAGAGTCAACCCTGCCTCTCATCTCCTATGGCTGTAGACTCTCTTTTAATCACCATATTCATTGATTTTATTTGATGTTTTTCTCTTTTTTTGGAGGGCATATGCCCCAGAGATGTATGTATTAGTATTCCAGTCACCTTCAAGTTAAGATTTCTGAGCAAACCCAATTAAATCACCCCATTATTTACTAAATTTGAAATATTCCAGTCGGACTTGATCCATTATTTTGTAAGTGAAGGACATCAGTAATGAACATCACAAAAGCAAATTTGCTCTGAGCTCTTCATGATTCATTTCTGCGCTTTAAACAAACATTTCTCTTAAATGCAGCATTAAAATGCTTAAATTTAGACAAAGACAAGATTGATGTATCCCTCTAAAGTAACTCTGGACTCACTCCATCATGCTGCCTTTCCTTTCGTTTGTTGTGGCTCCCCTGCTGCGCTGATTGTCTTTGGCGTATAGCTGACTGTATACTTCTGAGATTAAAGTTTTACAGGCAAAAGGAGAGGATGACACAGTGACTAAAAAAAGGCTTAGTGCCATCCATTCCTGTCACCCCAGCACATCATCCATCATAAAGTATGGGTACCATGTGTGGAATGGCTAACAGGAGAGGAAAGGAGAATGACTGAAGCTATTCTGCTGTTGGCCAATATGGCAGATGACCTGACAACTGACCAAACTGGATTTATTTGGTGCTGTAGGCAGTTGATCAGTTTGCTGTGATTTTGATATTTGTCACACTAATTATGCTGCAGTTTGACAAACTCCAGTTGATTGTAATGTTATGCTTCAGACCATCTCTGGTTGGCCTCTTTTTTTCTCTCTCATTAGACAGAAGGTGAAATTATTTGCAACACACTGTGTGCAGATGTAACTTTTCACAGTGTACAAATATTCATGAATTAATGACCTGCCTTAAAAATTATACTTGAGAGGAGGTTTAGTATTACTGGAGCAGCAACATGTACTTTAAGTATAAAAGAAATCAGGTACTTATTACTCAATACTCAAGCTCCCATTTCAGAATAATGAATCTAATAATAATAATAATAATGATACTAATAATAATAATAATAATAATAATAACCTTTATTTGTATTGCACCTTTCATACATGAAATGTAGCTCAAAGTGCTTCACAACAAAGTGTTTACATGCACAAAGTGCTAACAACGACAAAAAGACGACATAAAAACAGGCATAACAACTAAATGTAAACTTGAAAATAATGAAATGTTTAAAACTAGGGATGAAGCCAACTCAAGAATGAAAACAAAATACTGACTAATCATCAAAATGAACTTAAATAGAATACATAAAATACATAAAACCAAGCAAAAGACAACATATTTAAAGTAGTGCAGAAGTCAAAGGCACAGATGTTTCATGTACCTGATAGGCTAAGGAGAAGAGGTATGTTTTTAGCTGGCTTCCCTGATATGAATGGGAAGCCATTTGTGTGTTCCAAAGTTTTGGACAGTAATTGTCAACAGCATCATTTCCGCTTTTCTTTTGACTGAGAACAACCTCCAATAAACCAGCAGCTGATGATCACAGTGTTCTTGAAGGTAAATAGTGAGGTAGGGCGTTAGCATGGTGCTAGCCCATTAAGAGCTTTGTATGTATGGAGCAGGACCTTGAAGTCAATTCTAGATGAAACGGGGAGCCCATGCAGGAAAATTATTATATATAGCTGGAAGCAAAATTATTCAATCCTCACTGTATATTAGGTTTAATAGAAAAATATGTCCACACCAGAGATGACTGTGTTTCTACCCAGGTGAGCAGCAGTTGCAGCTCGTCTTGTCATTTCTGATGGATGAGTGTTTTTGGACTGTTCGTCGGACAAAAGAAGTAATTTGCGTTACGTTGATTATAATGATGTTTTTTTCCCCCCTTTTTTGGACATTATATTGAATAAACAAATAATCATGAAAGGAATTGGACAATCAATCAGCCATGAAAGGTAGCTGCTGTGCTTTTCTGTCTCCCGAGAAAAATCAAGCAACATTTCTTTTTGCATGTATGACAGCAGGTCTTAATAATGGAGATGTTGCCTCTGATGAAATCAAAGTGAACACATGACTCTGAATGTGACATAAATGTACACATTCTGCAGGACTTTTTAATGACTTTTTAATGTGATAATGGACAAGATTTCCAAACCTTTTTTTTTAACCTGTTTTCCAGTCATTCTTCTCTCTCTCTTGCCTCATTTAAATCCCCCCTCATACCTTCTCATCTCATCCAGTGTCCTGACGAATCCCATCTACCTCTCAATCTCGAACATATATCACTACACAGCTGCCGGCAGGCCTGAGGGCCTCACATGTGATCGATGACAAAGAAGAATGAAGAAAGGCAGACACAGGGACGGACGGTGAAAGTTGAGCTACTGCGCATGTTTTTGTTTTAATTGTAAAATATTTTGTTCTTGTTTTAAATCCTTTGAAGACATAAATATTCTCTCACAAAATGGGGAGATAGTTCATAGACAACAAAAAGCGCTATGTATTTTTTAATTTTAATTAAACACTTCATCCTCAGATCTTTGTGAAATTGCTTCATTTATAGCTCTTAAGAAAATTTTGGCGTATAGTGGTTTATTTTCTCACCCACAATTTCACTGAATGTTGACCTTGAAAAAGTTGGATATGAAAAAGAAGTGGGGAGCAGTTTGTTGAGAATCATGAAGACATGTTTGTAGTTGAATTTCAGTGGCCTCTTGGGCCAGGAGTGTAAAACCAGAGGGAGATGCGTCTGCAGCGACCAGCAGCTGGTGAAGTTAAGTTGATGTATTGACACTCCAGGGCCAAATGAAACAGATTCAGACATCCTCATGCAAAAATATCACTTCATTTGCACTGCAGCTACTACTTTGCTCGCTAGTAGTTGCTAAAAAGTGTCTCTGTCTTATCATCCTGGTTTTTTACCTGTAATTTGTTTTAAATGTGATTACATCTTTGTATTTGTATTCTCTTCTTTTAATACTGTGTCTCAGTTTCTCCCTGTCCTGCATGACCCTGAAAGCTAACGGACCATTTTGCTACCATATATTCTACTTGTTATGACTTTATCAGTGTCAAACAGAAAATTTCAGCAGTTATTCCCCGAGATGCCTGGTTTGTATAGAACCCATAATCACAGCCATTACTCTGACAGCCACTAATTAGCCTAAAGTGAGAATAATTAAAGGAAACCCACCAGGTTGAAGGCAGTTCAGAGGCGCAGCATGATCAGGGAAAGCTTTTGCATAAAATTATACATTGGCATTTCGCTAAATTTTTGGCTGCTGAGTATCAGGGCTCTTTTTGTGACATTTACCACACATTTCCATTTTAGTTTTCATTCTACTCGATGTAAAAAAGGGTAGCAGCAACACAAAGCTAAAAGAATAAAACATTACACATTTGTTCACATACCAAACCCTGCATTTAGCAGATGCATCTCTGTGCTTTCATCACATCTGGCCACATCTGTGACTATGTCAGAGTAGGTGTCAAAGAGCGTTCAGCGGTGCATTTCTGTGTCACACAACACAGAGACAGGGGTCAGTGGACACAGTGGTCCCAGAACACCTGATGCCAGACAGCCTGTGTTCAGCCTGTCAGGAAGTCCTCCTGGACTCTCAACCTGCTCTCCATTTCAGTTTGGTACCAAACAATTTCACCACTGTCTTTATCTATATGTCATTACCCATTATTCTAATTTATTTCATTAATCCTCCGTGGCATTGCTCAATAAAAAAGGTTCTGAGTTTGAATCCAGACCTGGGCCCTTTCTGTCTGGAGTTTGCATGTTCTCCCCGTGTCTGTGTGGAAAAAAGAACATGTACATTTTAAATTATATATGATGCTCAGATTATTCGCAGACGAACATAAATTATCGCAATTTAGAAAAACAGCTGCAAGTGTGATTGCAAATATACAAGTGGAACCATTTGAAATGCTCAAATGAAATAAGAGGATGCTTTTGAAGCTCAGTATATTTGTATGCAGCAACACATTCCGACCTACTTCTGCCAAGTTCAGTAATCAACAGGAGATGGAGAGTCAACTCATTCAAAATGTTCTGTGACATTTCTGGGGACTTTCTTCTGTTTCATTGCTTTCTCATGTCCTCGGGCAATTACCTGTTACTGCGTCGAAAAAATCAAATGGTGTCTTTTTGGATGAGCACACGTTTAAAGCACTTTTTATTTAGCTTAAGGCAAATCCTTGAAGACTGAAATGCTTGATAATGATGTCAGAGGGAAGGGGAGCATAATGTGGTTAACATAACTTAACATTGCATCCTCAAAAAGGAAGATTAGCTGCCTTCATTACCCACCCAGGGTCAACCTGCAAAAGATCCACATTATCGCTGGGAACAGGAGTCACGTCAACGCTCACTTATGTAGATGACATGATGGTGTATGTGGGAGCATAAGTTCACCATTTAATCCATGTGTTCCTGCAGCATCAATCATCACAATATTTTATTGGACATTATGTGATCATAAACCATAATACTGGATCAATTTGCATATTGATTTCTTACAAATTGTACTTGTTTTCTAAATCTTATCCATGTCCTTTCAGATTTATTGTGAAACCTCCATTGTCAAATGTATTTTATTGGGATAGGCCCCTTGAGATGTACCATCTTTTTTTCGAGGGGGTCCCAACACAATCGATACATATCATATATTCATAGACACACACACATGTAAAGCACAAATACAGTTAACAGTATAGCAATTAATTAATGAGAAATTAACAACCACAGGGTAGCCAAATAGGCCTTATCAACTATATATACACACACTGAGGCAGTACTATCCTCTAATGGAAAATGATGCCAAAGCTGAGTTGAGTCGAGTTTAGTCAAGCTGGTACCACATAGTGGAAACATGGCTTTACTCAGTCTGACATGTGATCATGCAGTCAGTTGTAACCAGTGCTGGCCCTGACCAGTTTGGAGCCCTAGGCAAGATTTTAGCTGGTGCCCCCCTTGCATCGCAGTCAATTTCATTACCAGTCTTCATACTCTCACACAGAAACTGCATGTATGTCTTCGAGATTTTCTTTTCTTTTAAATAGACAATAACCAACAAAATAAAATCTGTATTAGAAACAAGTGACATTAAATAAATTATAAATACATTATAAATAAGGCATTGCACAAAATATGATCTTAAAGAAACCAGTGAAGACATTAAAATTATTGCACAAACAAAAAATATTTGCAGTTTATATTTTTTTCAATAATTTTAATGTCTTCACTGCTGTCAGCACATTTGGGCAAAATATGGCTCTATTTACATATCAAATAAAAACAGTAAACAAGAAAGCAAGTGAGATAAAATTAATTATAAATAGGATATAAATAATGTATTGCACAAAATAAGATATTAAAGGAACCAGTGCAGACATAACAACACGCAATAACTATATTGGACAAAATAACTATATTACAACAAAAAAAAAAGTCACAGAAACATCGTGGGATCCTCACGCGAATCAATATATACCCCTAATATGTATCTGTAATTATGGCTTCATAATGGCCCCTGAACAAAATCCCCACACTGTGAATTGTTTCAAACAGTCAATACAGTGTGTGTGTTTCTTTGTGTGGACATTGTTGCTTGACTAATCTTTCTTCATTAGCAGAATGGCTCCTGAGTGACTGCTGTCCTTTTGCCCTTTAGCTCGCTGAATAAACACCCCTGATACCACTTTACACACAAACTGAATCAAATTAGAAAAGTGAGTCAAAGTCAAACATGCACTGATGGCCCCCGCGTGCAGAAAAGATACCGACCCGAACCAATCAGTCCGAAAAGATGACAGTGGTGGGGGCTGGGGGTGGGGGGGAGAGATATAGAAAACGGGAGGGAGAACCAATAGAAACTGTTTTTTAAGTAGCACATCTGGCAGCAAAAGAGCCCTTAAATAAATGAACCCAATTCCCTGGTGTGCCTTTAAAGGAGTGATTTTTCATGCTTGTTGTTACTGCTGTAATGTTGGGTATTGATTAGCTGCACAGTTGCATCAGGGAGAAGTCTTGGAGAGACTTCAAGCTAAGTTAAAGTAGGCCTGCCCTCCTTCTCTCCTTCGCCTTCCTGGCTCTGGGGGCTTTATCTGCCACGCTGATCTAAAGGATGCTGACTCTGCTGCCCGCTCAAAGTTGAATTTGAGGAAAAAGTGGAGAATCGTCTGATTTCATGTCAGGATAACTGCCTAACTCATGACGAGAGATCCGAGAACGGTAAAAGGAGGGATGGGAGAGGAGAGAGACCGAGTGCACAAAAATGGCAAAAAGGTGTTAAGAGCCAGAGAGATTCGAACATAATGGAAGGAGAGAATAACAATGGGAAGAGACTCTAGCGTGTAACCCCGGCTCATTGTGGCCCCGAGCCAACCTGAGAATAGTTTTCTCTCTGTCTCTGAGTAAAATGCTGATCCAGCAGGCTGTGCCCTACACAGATAGGCCCCAATGCTATCTGGTGCATTCAGAAAGACACAGCGCTACGCCTCTAGGTCGACAACAAAAGCCGATCGACGCTTGATGAGAGACGTGGCAGAGCTCTGAATAGATGCAGCTAAACTGATAGATATTCAAATGAATGAAACAAATTGTGCTGCGTGACTCTCTTTGCTATACAGAGAGAGAGGATGCTGTGACTTTGCAGCAAAGCTCACTCTCTTACTCAGGCAACACTTGAGCAGATCACTTGCTCTCTCTGCCAGGGCTTTAATCGAGTTCCCTGTCGCCTGTCACGTTGTGTACAAACTGTAATGCTGCAGGTCACACATACGGATTACATGTTACTGACAGGATACTGCAGCAGCATGCGTCAGAGTACATTTACAGGTGTGACTTGCATTTCTTCCATCCGTGGCTTTTTGTTTTTTGAATCGCACACGCTCATGTTTTCTGATTGGTAGCACTTCATTTTTTTGGGTCATGTATTTTTGTACTGATATCGAGGTAAGTTTTCAGGTGCTCCATATAGCCTAGAGATAACAGAGAAAATGCTCTGAGACAGATTACATGGTAAGAAACCAGTTATTTACTTGATTTAAAAAGGCTGGTAATCATACAGTTACACTGTTGGGTTGAATTTGTATGTCATTGTTGTTTCCGGAGGAGCTGAAATGTTGAAGGGGAACTCAGGTTCCACACAAAGATCAGTTTAGTCCATGAAGAGCTCTACTCAGCCTCAATGAAAGAAACACTAACACATACTTTACCAGGCAGGAAGGTTCACTGAAGGATTTGTTTGACCATCTGTTTCTCATAAGTTCCCCCAATTTACAGCAGTGCAAATTAAATTGTTGTAATGAATAGAACAACCAACAGAGATCCATTTAAACCATTTTATTATAAACTCAAGATAACGTTAATTGTTTATTTGGATTTTTTTTAACATTTAACAAATTATTTCCAGCACAGTATCCCAGCAGTTCGTCAGTGATTTGGAATTATATTTTTTAAATACTTCTTATTGCTTGCAGGTACAGCTGGGAAAAATGTGTTCTACAAAATTGGAAGTCTGAATTTCTCCCTTTCACAGAGGCAATGATGAAATGAATGATATCCTAAAGTACACCTGAAAAGATTCTGTACAGTGTAAGGAGGAAACAGGCAAGATATGACAAAATATGAGGCTCTTTTCTGGTCCTTCTACCATCTTTACTCTCTCCTATTTAATGAATTAGTACAGTAACATGTCCCCCCTTCATCTGTTTAATGCTGACATATCCATAAGGACCTCATACCTTCATTTGACTCAATCTTGGACTTATTTCTTTTGAATTCTATTTTCCAATTGTTCTTTGTTACGTATTTCTATTGTAAAAATGGCTATTCTGCCATAATAAAGGTATCATTTAAAAAAATGAAAACATCAGATTGTTTGATGATTGATCCTCTAAACTGACACACATTTATTCATGTTAAAGATTTAACATCATCAGACAAACTGATTTTTTTATGAACATATAACCAAAGTGAATACCATAGTTTCCATTTTGTGACTGCTTAAAGAACTAAATATGTTTTCCTAACAGTAATCAAAGTGCTTTTGTTGAGTCCTGGATGTTGTTCACCTCTTACCTACTGTATGACTATAGTCAATAAAAAATAGTCATGCTAAGAATAACAAAAAATGTAACATTTGTGACTCAAATCCTATAAATGATTTAGTGATTATTTAACTAACTGACTTGATACTATGTTATTTTTCTAAAAAGTCCAAAGTGTTTTGGTCTTTTATAGGGAGATTCCTAAGAATTAACAATTCCTCAGGGGAATTATGAGAAAACTATCGGACCTTCTGAAAAAATAATTATACTTCCTGCATCTTTATGATTCTGTTGTGTTTGGTTTTCTTCGTTTGTTCCTCTCAGTGTCTTGTGAAATGGAGAATACTTTAAGCTCCTGAGTTTTTTTTCTTCTTTTTCATAAACACAGATATAATAATAATAAAGTGAAAGGGGAAAGAAAAACATCCTTCTCTTGGGGTCAAAGGTCGCTGCTCCACGTTTCTGCCTGCAGTAGTGGTGGGAACCATTTGGCATCAGTTCTGTTCAGGCAGTTAGAGCCAAACAGGACGAGAACCGCAGCTTCAGACGGTGTGTCGATCGGTGATTCATATTCAGCATCCAGCACAGAGGAATCCTGTGTGGGCTCCTGTGCAACATGTGGGCCTGCTCACCATAAAAGTATCTGTATGCTCTAAATCTCTAATAATGATGCTTCTCTGCTTCCTCCGCTCTGGAAGGCTGAGGATCCTATTGGACAGCTGACAGGCAGCATGCTGAGAGGACAAAATGTTAGTCTATCAAACATAGGAGAAAAGAAAATCAAAGACTGCCATCTAGTGGTGAGACTAAGAATCACCTCTGGGAAACATCCTAATGAGGAGCAGTGCAGTGTTTTCAACGTGGGGTCCAAGGACCCTCAGAGGTCCCAGCATAAAAAGGGATGATTTTTCACTCTAATGTCATCCATAAGTAACACAAAGACAAAATGTCTGAATATTTTGGGTCATAGATTTCTTCACTCCATTATTAAAACATTCATTCATTTTCTGTAACCTCTTCTCTGGTGTGGGGTCGCAGGGGGCTGGAGCCTATCCCAGCTGACTTTAGGCGGGAAAAGCAAAGTTCCAATCAGATGGACACTGGGTCTTATCAAATTGGGGTCTGTGTTTTAAACTAGTGAACACTTGCTGCCTATGGAAACTAAAATGTTGGCAGCATTGAATTTTAAATGTTCACATTTTAGAATAGAGTTAGAAAAAGAAACATCAAGTAACAAACAAAAAACAATACAATATTTCATATTTGTTTCTCTTTTAATCAAAGGCACATTTGTACATCATCAGATTGATGCTCTACATTTAGGTGTAAACTAATTCTACACAGACCCTGGAGAGAAAACATTCCTTTGCATGTAGTGATGAAGTCAGGGCAGAAAATACACAGACGACATCAAAGTATTTAGTTTTGCAGAACTAGTTAGATGCAGGATTTTAACTTTCTCTTCAGAGTTTTTTTTACATATTACTCACTGAAAAGGAAATTCCATGACTCTAATTATTACTCAGTGATAAAAATAGCAAGTTTGATGACATCAGCCCAGCTCAGAACACACAGTATATAAATAAGACGACTTCATTTTACCTTAAGTTTCATGTCTCCTCTGTTGGTAACCAGGCTGAACATGAACCACATCAGTCTCTGCACCGAACACACAGACATTAAATGATCCCTTCCATTGCTGGTTACTGTTACTGGTTACTGCTGGTTGCTGTTGGGCCTACAGGTGTGATTGGAGACGGGGCTGTTGTTGATAGTCACCGTCATCTGGAGTAGAATGGAGTTTAATCTGCAGAAGCACCAGTTTCCCTGCAGTCAAATCTGTGACAGACGCTCCACAGAATGAAAACACAGAACAGCTGAAACCTCATCTGTCTTGGTGATATGTATCGACACACTGCAGGGGATGGATGGAGAGCATGAGTGGTCACATGTGCAGCGTAGAGAAAGCGAGGACCAGCACAGCAGGTTTGTACCGCTGCTACCTGTAAGCTGCAGCTCTGGTTTTCCACTGGGCAGAGAACTGGGATTGGAACCCTCTGCATTGAGGCCAGCAGGATAGGCTGTGAGCAGAGTCTACTTTTATTATGTCCAGAAGTTCTTAAAGTGCTACTAATTACTCATCCAGCAGACTCAAAGAGTTTGTATCATTTGTGTTTCAGGATATGACACGAGAACCTTTTACTATCCTTTTTTGCCTCTAAGCCCAGTATTACACTGGGCTTAGAGGGCACAGGTCTTGTTTCCAGATGGGGTGGCACATTTTAAGATGGGGTCTGAAGGTAGTACACCAATCATTTTGAGCATCTTATTCCCTCCATTCTAGTGAGATTTAGGCACCAATTTGTCTCTTTTCTGCATGAATTTACACTAATAAAGGGAAACAATTTGCAAGCAGGCAGCAATTTAAAATATAATAATATAAAATAATAATAAACTTCTAATGTTCTTCCTGCTGATTCAGTATACATGTAAAGACATGATTTACTCCTCTCAGGTCAGCTGGGTTGTGGCTAACACTGACTGAACAGTAAAATAAACCACAGCAATACAATAAAATGCAGAATGGCATCATTATGGGTTAAGGTTTTAGCATTATTATGCCTCAGGTTTCATCTCACTGGTTGAATGCACCACCTGGCGAACACACTAGGTGACCTAAATAAAAGCAGGTGCATGATGGGTCTGGCAACATGTTAAAGGCTAAAATGCTCCCAGTGGATCCTCCAGCAGTGACTCTGTGTTCATTCATTTTCTTTTACCCTCAGGGCTGTGTGTGTGTGTGTGTGTGTGTGTGTGTGTGTGTGTGTCTGTGTGTGTGTCTGTGTGTGTGTGTGTGTGTGTGTGTGTGTGTGTGTGTGTGTGTGTGTGTGTGTGTGTGTGTTTCTGCAGGTTGTGATGGTAATCGTATAGTGTAGTATAGTTACCAACTCTATCATGTATTGATGAATAGAGCTTTTGACACCAGATGCCTTTACTGAAGCACCTCTCCCCAGCGGCTATGGAGCGGCCTGGGGTTCAGTGTGGAGCCCAGCTTTGACATGAGGACAGAAGGAGGTGGGGATCAAACCAGGAACCCAGGTGTCACACCCTCTGTTTTCAGAGGACACTGGTGATCACTGATTTTCTCCTAAACATAACCAGGTTTTTATGCCTAAACTTAACAAGAGTGGTGTTTCATGTTGAGCGTTGGTTACAAATGCCCTTGGCGTCAGCCATAGATGCTCAAGGGAACCTTCTGCATCTCAAACATGTCAACTGTAACACAACAAAGTCCCTACGGAAACTCAATAGAGTTCTTATAGGAAAATACAGAGGTCAGAAGGATAGAAAGGCTTAGTTTAGTCAGGTAACTGTGTCACACAAGCTCTTAACGATGACTCCCATGTTAGACGACCCAAGTTCGATTCTTGCGGTAGTTTTTTTTGTTTTTTGTTTGTTTTATTTAATAGGTTTTGGCTTCTTTTAGAGTTTAATTCAAACTTTTTTTTGCTTGTGTATTTTTGTTCTTATGGATTTTGGAAAAATCTGAAGGAATGTCAACACAAGTCTTACAGGCGAGCATCTGATGAGGTTGACATGTACATCTGGATGTGACACAGCACCAGTATGTGATGAGCTGAGATCAGAGTGCGTTGTCTAAACGAGTGATCGGTAAAGAACTCACTCTGCTACCAAAGCCTGGATCACCCCTCACAGAAATGATTATTAGCCAGTTTTTCTTTACTCGTGGTTTGTGATTGGCTGTCCAGTTTATTACAGGTTTATGTAGGAAACAGAAACACACACTCCTCGAAAGGCAGACCCTCCTCACAGCATTCAGTCCTCACTGTGCTGAAAAAATAACACTGTCAGCACTTTGCATGCAATGCAGTTTCAATGACTGCATTTCCAATTTCATCGTTATTGAACCTCTACAACATCATTATTCAAGATAAGCTACAGTGGCTTGATACACCACTCTATATAATCTGCATATCAATTTCCACACAGTGAATTCAGTGTTTCATCCTGTCCTTGTATGTGGAGGCAGACATGCTGTTATTCGTGGTAATAATCCGTTCTTGGGTGGAACAATAGCCACGAGCAGGGAGGAGGAATGGTTTCCATATAAACTGTTTATGAATGTGAGGCTCTGCTACAATGGTTTATTCTCTCAGCAGGCAAACACCCTGGTGACTGATTGACCTGCTTTTCTATTCGGAATACATTTATTTCTTCAGTGTGTGTGTTTAGTTGTTAGGCCCCAAAACTCAGACATATGACTGCTGGAGTGTAACACACACACACACACACACACACACACACACACACACACACACACACACACACACACACAGACACACACACACACAGACACACACACACACACACACACACACACAGACACACACACACACAGACACACACACAGACACACACACACACACACACACACACAGACACACACACACACAGACACACACACACACACAGACACACACACACACAGACACACACACACACACACACACACACACACACACACACACACACACACACACACACACACAGACACACACACACACAGACACACACACACACACACACACACAAACAGCATAATATACCATCACAAAATCCCACACAACAAAATGAAAATGATCTTGCAATTACTGCTTTGTTCAAAAGTTAGAAATAACTCAAACATTCTGAGGACAAGAAAAGATTCACATTTGAGCTGTGAGTGATTTTCTTTGTTCCACAAATCACTTAAATGATTATTTTGATAACAGCTTAGTGGGTATCGCTGTTGCCTCACAGCAAGAAGGTCCTGGGTTCAAATCCACCTGAGGACCTGGGACTATTCTGTGTGGAGTCTCCATGTTCTCCCCGTGTCTGTGTGGGTTCTCTCCATGTTCTCCCTGTGTCTGTGTGGGTTCTCTCCATGTTCTCCCCGTGTCTGTGTGGGTTCTCTCCATGTTCTCCCTGTGTCTGTGTGGGTTCTCTCCATGTTCTCCCCGTGTCTGTGTGGGTTCTCTCCATGTTCTCCCCGTGTCTGTGTGGGTTCTCTCCATGTTCTCCTCATGTCTGTGTGGGTTCTCTCCATGTTCTCCCTGTGTCTGTGTGGGTTCTCTCCATGTTCTCCCCGTGTCTGTGTGGGTTCTCTCCATGTTCTCCCCGTGTCTGTGTGGGTTCTCTCCATGTTCTCCCCGTGTCTGTGTGGGTTCTCTCCATGTTCTCCCCGTGTCTGTGTGGGTTCTCTCCATGTTCTCCTCATGTCTGTGTTGGTTCTCTCCATGTTCTCCCTGTGTCTGTGTTGGTTCTCTCCAGGTTCTCCGTCTTCCTCCCACCACCAAAAACATGCAGTAGAGGTGAACTGATGACTCTAAATTGACCGTGAAAGGTTGTGTGTCTTTCTATGTGGCCCTGCGATGACCTGGGTGAACCCCACCTCCCGCCCAAAGTCAGCTGGGATAGGCTCCAGCCCCCCCGTAACCCGAAGCAAGATAAGCGATTAGAGAAAATGAATTAAGGAGTGATTAATATAGAAATTACTTCCCAACAAATTTTCTCTTGTATGACTAATCAGTTACAGACCTAAGCGTTGCAGCTCTAGATGAAGCTGATGATAATTAATAGACACCAGTGCGGGGCCCATTCTAAACATGCCTGTTCGTCATGGGCTGTGTCCTTGACCTGTGGTGTTGCTGGTTGCAGCTTTCTTGTTCTGCTGTTGGTAACATTATATCCAGCATCCAGCAGGAAAAGGGACCTGTAAAGACAGGCTGTGGATGTACTGTATGTATATGAGGACATGTCGGATTCAGTCCACAAAACCCTGAAGAGGAAAATCAGTATTTTTACTTAAGCTGCACTGTATATACTTAAAACTCATAGCGGTTTTATGTACTAAATGGAGTATGCAATTAAAATAATGAGTAATAATGAGTAATAATAATGTAATAATGAGTCAAAAATGACTGGAGATGAAGAAATATTTAGAAAAGTAAAATAACTTCTACTATCAGAAACACACTCTATGTGTTAAAACTGTAAACTGGACTTATGGAGCTGTGCCGTCTTCCTGTCAGTTGTACTGCTCTGATAACACATGTCCAGTCTGCAGAGCTTACAGAGCAAACATTGATTGGCCTCTGTCTAAATACTCCCACACTTTAGATGATGGAAGGTGAGGGTATTTAGCAGCAGCTTGTTCTCCAGAGGAATCAGGATTGAACTCCTGCTATGCTGGTTTTCACTGAGCGCTGCCATCTTGGTCGTAGTCCTAGTCGTGATGGATGGCCTGTTTATTATAACTTTGTTAATATTAAGCCTGCCACATATCCAAATTGCACTACATTTGACACTGTGCTGCCTCTGGCCCTCAGCAACTCACTCTCACAGAGATCTCATTTGGGATTATTTGGTCAGACCAGATCTCTGTGTGCAGGTCTGGTTATATTTATACACACACACACACACAAAGATTTGTTTTCATCACTTGTTGAGGAATTTACAGGATACTTAACCGAACCCTAATCATGACAACTCATTTGATCTTCACCTTATTCCACGTCTTCACCCTAACATTTAATGATTACACACACACACACACACACACACACACACACACACACACACACACACACACACACACACACACACACACACACACACACACACACACACACTCTGCAAATCATAACTCCATGCAAACACACTTCCCATCTCAGACCTCAGCAGCAGTTTGCTGGTGTCTTGATGCTGTGGTGTGAATGAGAAGGCACTAAGGTTTTTCCATATGAGCTTATCTAACAGCTCCAGGCTCTGATAAGCAGACTATGGTTGTGCCTTTCCATGCCAATCTTCAGAAGGGTGTGGAGACATAGGTGTGCATGTGTATGCACACAATATATGTGCTTCAAATTAGCAGTAAACTTTACAACTCAGAAGTCCCAACTGGCAGGTCTAGAAGAGAAGAAAGAAGAACCTCTTCTTCATTTATTTATTTTGTATTTTGCTCTCTAGGTGAGTTACATCAAATGCACTTAAATATTCCCTGTCAAATTTTTGGTGAATTACATCTTTGACATTAAAGTGAAGGACTGGACTCTATTTTGGGGGTAAATTAAATGCATGTTCTTTCTTTCTAAGGTCTGCTTCTCCACATTCAATAAAATCTCTCCTGCATCCTCCCACTGCTTGGTGACATTTAGAGCAGTGACCGTAGAGATGATAAGAAATTCTGCGCTCCGATGTTCATGAAGAGAAAAGGGATGTCAGTCAAGAATCACAGATGGCTTCCTCTAAGATGAGATGCAGAGCTGTGGCTGTGGATGCTCAGCTACAAACAACACTTCTGAAATGGATGTGTGTGTGTTTACAGGTGTCAGCATTCATGCCCATTTCCTGAAGTGGAAATGTAAGTTTTGTGCATTCTTTGCCAGTGGCCAACAAAAAATATCACAGCATTCTAAAGAGCGTCATGGACAGCGTCTGAGATTCTCAGGTCTTGTCTGTATTTAGGACGACAGTTTGAATACTTTTCAAACCCAAGCTGAACTTAAAAATCATTTGAAAGAACATGTGAAAGACGCTCACAAAATTGTGACTCTGTCAGTGTGTAATTTGTGTACTTTCTCAGAGCCTAGTAACATTAACAAATATTTTGGTCATCTGAAGACTGCTCTTGCTCTTTCAAGTCTATGTGCTGTCAACATTTACTGCTCATAGAAGTCACTATCATACGTCTCTAAAATCAGAACTTTTTGTACACCATACACCTAAAAATGCAGAATAGAGGAGGTAGATTCTGTTTCTGGTGCGGAGATACCTGCATATGATTCTGCAAGTGAGGCTGAACTGCTCTTAAAAATGAAGAAGGCATTAATCATCCGTTGGCATCTTTATTTCTCCACATGCAAAAATTTTTACAGGTCTCAAATTCAGCAGTACAAGAAGTAATTGATGAGCTAGTTGACATCGCTCATCAAAACATATAGAAAATCATAGAGAAAGTTTTGGAAGAAAACAATTGTGCAGCTGATACCTTTGTTGTAACTTCATTAGCTAATGAGCTAATCATTGGGTGTACACTCCAAGAGTCTTTCAAGGTGGAGACATTTTGCAGATTTTCTTTGGGTAGTCGTAAAGATATTCAGCAGCATGATATCAGAAGTGGGTCTTTTACTTTGACACACAGTTGTTTGAATCTGTTAATGTGCTTAAGGCAACTGATGCCTCATGCGTTGATGGTGTGAAGAGAGACTGTCCTTTAAGAAGACTCGTCCACTTTCATCCAGCAAAAAATTTAAAAAAAAATCTTTTTAAATCCACACGTCTCCCATGATGTTGAGGTTCAGCTGAGGATACATAGCAAATGAGGCTTGGAGGATGGAACTGTGATGGCCATGTCAAAGAGTGTGAAGAGTGAAATACTGGACAGACTTGCTGACATCATGTCCAAAATCACTGCCTATCCAAGTAAAGACCATTATGAAAGTGTAGCCAAAGCTCTTGTTGCAAAGCACCCCTTATCTCACAGAACCAGGGTCAAGTAAAGGATGGTACTGCTGGGTATTCAGCTTTGGCCTCCACTCATCCAGCTGCTTCACCACCTGCATCTCCTCTAGTTTTCTCTCTGTGTGGCACGCTGTCAATAAATGCAAAAAAACAACAACATTTCAATCAGGAGAGACTACAAAGAAGAACAACAGAATGAGGGAATTGAAGTAATATTAAATCTATTGTGAACAGAAGTGTAGTCTTTGGAGCTTAGACCCTGGCAGGAAGAAGATCACCAAGAGAAGCCGTCTCATGAATTAGGTGCTCCCGGTAGGAAGGAGACTTTCCCCCTTGCTTGTTGGTGGTGAGGAGTGGAGCTCCAGTGGAGAGATATTACTTCATCCTCTGCCTTTTTCTTTAGCTTTATTTAAAGGTTGTGTGAAATCTCTTCAAATCAAGACACAGTAAGGTCCTGTGTTTCAGTGGTAGATGCCAGCATTGACCATAAAAGCATCAAATAAAATACTAAAAGGAGTAATTATTACGATGTGAAAGCTTTTCACTGACTGTGTCTTCAATGAAGGCTGGAGAACAGTGGAGGAATCTGCTTTGACACCTGACATGGTTCTGAAAGAGGAATCAGTTCAGTCTGGTTTGATTGTGAGATTGTTGGTTTTAAGAAAGAAAAAAAAATCAGACTCCATCACTCATACAGCAGCTAAACTCACCTCTTCTTCACTGATAAGAATGAAAGTGGCACCATCTGCTGGAGAAACACATTCACTGCATTTTACCAAGAAAACATCTGGATTCTTCATGTAGTGCTGGTGTGAATTTTTATTTTATTTCTTATTTTTTATTGCTTACCAACATCCACATTTGTTTGAGTTAATTACCTCCAGCAAAGGTGTTTTATTTTAACCTTTAACTGTATTTGCTTGTTTGTTTGTTTGTTTGTTTGTTTGTTTGTTTGTTTGTTTGTTTGTTTTGCAGGATTGTTTGAAGAGTTGTAAACCAGATTTCATTACATTTTGTGGAGGAGTTGGGCTGAGACAAACCGATCACATGTCGGTGTAGATCCTGATCAAGGCATTTTTGGACATTTTTCTAAGCATCTTGAAAAGCGATATTAGTCATAATGAAAAACATCACGCTTAGGAAACCTTTTATGGACCATAACCACATATATTTGTGTGTTATTTACATTCAGAAAAATTCAGACTTTTTCTCCTGTAAAGTGACTGAAACCTTATTGATTGAGACAGAGAACTTTTTTATTGTAGTTTGGCTCTCAGGCGCTCCAGTTCCATTTTGTAGACAGTTTTAAAAGACTGACACAGATCTCAGGTCTGTGATGGATGAACTGCCCTCTTTGGTGAAAGAGTTTCATCAGAATAAATGTGGATTAAATTATCTTTCTTTCAAATGTTCCATTCTGTGATTTTACAATAAGTTTGCTCCATTGTTACTTTCGTACAAAGACCTGGAGTTGCTATAGATTTAAAAAAATACATAGATTTAGGCCACGTACTGTACTATTATTGACCGCTCACCATGCCACTGCGTGCACACAAGATAGAATTTGTTACCACTCTTTGATTAATTAGTGCACACAAGAGTATGGCCTATGCAAGAAAGCCAACAACAAACCAGTCTTGCAGTAACTATTGAGTGAAATGTTAACAGTGAAACATGACGAATACAGTAATCTGTATTAAGCAATGAAGTGTAACCAGTGGCCAAAATGCAAAACATCCTTCAACATGAAGGGAATTTAAACTGTAATACAGACAAATGAACCAGTGCAAAAATGAGCTTTATATTACAAAAACGTTTTGATCCTTAGTGAACTTATTACATATGAAAATCTATTATTTTAGAGTGTGAGTGTTGTACAATAAGGATATTTACTGTGTCCAGTGTTGTGAAAAAGTATTTGACCCTCTCCCGGTTTGTCTTATTTTTGTGTGTATCTCATATTAAACTGTGTCGGATCGTCAAACAAAATTTAACAAAAAACAAAGGTGACCTGAGTAAACATAAAATGCAAGTTTGAAATGATTATTTTATTTAATAAGTCAAAAAGTATATCCAATATCTAACTCATGAGTGTGAAGAAAGATGAAAGACAGAAGACAGAAGAAACCAGGAGTGGATCAGATACTTTAACACCACTGACCAACACTACCTCAACACAACACAAGTGATGATGTCAAACACATTAAGAAGGCCAGATATTCCACTCATTCATTTTCTGTACCTTCGTCACATTGCAGTGTTTTCGCAAAGCTGTCTGAAATATGAAAACATATTTTGTTTTTTTGTTTACCTAATAATTCCATATGTGTTAATTCATAGTTTTGATGTCTTCAGCATTGTTCTACAAAGTGTGTGTGTGTGTGTGTGTGTGTGTGTGTGTGTGTGTGTGTGTGTGTGTGTGTGTGTGTGTGTGTGTGTGTGTGTGTGTGTGTGTGTGTGTAACACTATAGTAATAGTGCAAAAACATAATGACTAATAAAAGGGGGTTCATAAAAACGTCAGAAGGGGGCACCAGTCTCACACATTAAATAGACTCTACTGTATGTAGATCAGTGTCTACAGTCAGTTCTCCCCACATCTAAGTGACATTCTCACCGATCAGGTGACTCATCTTTTGACCATAGTTTCCAGTTTAACCACGTATTGCGTATTGACGTGTAGTATGGACTAAACTGTGCAGTCCTGGTCGCCCTTGTAAAGGTCACACTTAATTATAACAAAATGAATAAGGAGCCATACTGTATTCTCTCCCCGCCCACCCCTGTAATGTGATGTGTTTCTGTGGGTCTTTGTTAATTATTTAATTATGGATAATGTATTTTTGGCTATTGTGGTTGTAATGATTGTCATTATTATATTAATTAAAAAAGAGTTTAACACCTTTCAGTCATTCTGGACTCTGCTGTCATGTACAGTAGAATGCATGAAGTGATCGATCCAATCATTTTGTATTAACAGTTTGATCTTCATCTGGTTGCAGACTCAACCATCACACACAGAACTGTCTCTCGTCTCTCACTAGATCACCAATCATTTAACCTAGAACCATGTACAAGTTAGATACGCTCCAAATTATTATAGCATCCAAAAGGTCCAGACTAGGAAATCCCTAAACAGATATTTGAACGCACACAGACACACACGCACCCGCTACACGCATAGGCACGAGCACACCGGGTCCTCCTCTTTAAAAATCCACCTGTTCACGCGCCTCCCTGCACTGTGCTGCGCTCTCTGATAGGTTCATCAGGGAGAGAGAGCAGCATGTATTAACGCCGTGGAGGTGAAGTGACGAAGAGCTCCTCTCATGACGGCACAGACGCAGCGGAGCTGGACGGATTACTGATGCACCTCTCCCGGATGGTTTTGCGCAGAACCCGCTCATGTTAGTCTCATGTCTGTGATTACATGGTCACCTCGCCGACAGTGTGGACACTGACCGCGGATCATGCCCAGTGCACTGATTTGAGACCAGCTTTGACTTCAGAGTCGCATCGCCGCCTCTGGGAGACGCGCAGTTGATCTTTTTCTGCAACAGTTTGTTGCAAACGTTGTGAGGGGCGAAGTCATGGTGCCGGTACCGCATCGGCTTCTCACGGCACCGTGAGAACTTTCTTCCTGACTCCCCCCTGAATCCCCTCTCTTTGTTTTAGATGTTTGACAGCGGGATCGTGCTTCTTTGGGAAATTATTTACCGTTTCCCCTTTCAATTATGTTCACTTTTGCTGCCTTCTGTTACATGCTGTCTCTGGTCCTCTGTGTGTCGCTGATCTTCTTTGCAATATGGCACGTAAGTACCTTAGAATTTGTGTCATTTTAATATCTGTTTTCTTAGCTGATGGGGGGGTGCATATGGACGGACAGGTGTGATCTTTGTGCGTAATGGTGCCAGAGAGCCCGCAGCTACGCGCGTTCATTCCTTTCATACATATTTACGTTGCTTAAACAATGCAGGATCATTTTTTGGCAGATATTTTCCTCCACACTGCAGGTGCGCGCCTGTATCCTCTGCTCCTTCCCCGTCATTCATACATGCATCCATCGTTTTCACCGATTTGTCACTATTTGACCAGTCTTACCTCTTTATCTGACCGCTTTACACGTGCACGCTGACCTCATTTCATATGCAGAAATACTAGCAACAATCTGAAACACCCTGGATCAATTAAGAAGCCTTCCAGATCAATTAGGAAATCTTGTAGGGTGTAATCTCCCCCTTCATCCTCTCTGCTCCCTGTGCCTTTAATGAAGCCTCAGCTCAGCCATTCACCAGTGCCAATATGACTGACTGTATTATGATATTTGAATAATCTAATTATTTGCTCCCTGAGCAACAACTCCATCACGCAGAGCCTTATGTAAAGACAGATTTGGGTCAGGTTTTCAGCCTATTGCCCCCAGTCTGTCTTTTGCATGGAGACAGCAACAGACCTGATGCACTTGGGATGACTGATCCTCTGGCAATTACAGTTAATAGAGGGTCTGCATGTCTGTCAGACAGTGGCCCATGTGTCTGCTCACAGAACAGAAATAAAGAGACCAGGACAGTTAGAGTGCAGACACCCATAATAGTTCAGTTAAAACCGAGCAGTTCTGCAAAAAGCAAAATGGAGCACGTTTATGTTTGTGACTCTACTGATGAGGAAAAAACCATCTCTGTGTTCATAATGGAGGGACAGAAACCACAACACCTCCTTCACTTCTGTCTGTGATGTCAGCACTGGCAGAAGGATCACAATGGAACACATGATTCTGTAGCCTCAGCAATAATCCACATCGCACCAGGCTTTATTTTTGCATTCTGCTTAAGGCGGCAGAAACAGTGGAGATGCCTCCTCCACTGATTCCCATTCACGGTGACATGCAGACGTGCAGCATATTAAGCTGGGGCTCCATACTGCGGGGAAACATAATTAGGAAGAGGCTATGAGGTGGGAATATGCAGAGCTGTGGAAGCATTTAGCAGATCCAAGGCTGCACATTAACACCAGCCACCTGCCAGACGCTGAGAGATTTTGGCTGTATCCCTCATCAGCCGCTTTGGCGGGTAGCCATCTCTCCATCAGTCCCTTTTTTCTCCTTTAATTCCAAGAACTCGTCTCAAAGAACTGCTGAAAGCACTGAATCCTGCTGTCACAGTGGCCACTTGACCAAAAGGTTAGTTTCTAAAGCCCCGAGCAGCTAAAAAGAGCAAGTGTGCTGAGTCAAACCACTCAGGGTAAAATCAGGCTATAAATAAAACAAGCTGGTGAAAATGAACAAATAACAAGACAAAGGCAAGAAGCAGGCCACATAGAAAGGACAATGGAAATAAAGTGTGTTATGAACTTCTTTGACTCTAACATTAGATCAGTCCAGAGTCAGAGAATGACAAATGACTGCACAAAGATAGACTTCTGTCAGTAATTAATCAAACCCTATACTGTTAATCAGCTCACATGTATGTGTCGGATCTACTCCTCCACTCATTTTCTGCTGCTGATAAATCTTTCATTAACTGGTTTTCAATCAATCTCACTAATCTGACTCCTTCCATCCCCCTCATTTACACACACAGTCATACCCCTGTATAAAATAAAAGAGGACATGTTGGTTACTGTATCTCTGGAATATCTATCAGGATCAATATTATAATATATTATAATAAATAATAATAATTATATATAATAATATATAATAATAATTATAATACTAATCACTTTCCTCTCTGACCATCCAAGGAGTCACTGTGGGCTTATGTGTTAAGTATGTGGCTAATGAGGAATGAACAAAACTAGCAAAGTCAATTAATGACATGATATAAGCACAGGTAACGAACTGCTGGAAGTCATGTTGAGTTAAATCATTGTATCACTGATCACATTTAAGAATAATCCTGGCAGCAGCACTGTGAATTTTATATTTTAATACATCTATAATCTATCTATTTTATTCTATTATATTCTATCTATTATATTCTATTCTATTATGTTATATTGTAATATATTATATTATATTATATTATATTATGTTATATTATATTATATTATGTTATATTATGTTATATTATATTATACTATGTTATATTATATTATACTATGTTATATTATATTATATTATATTATGTTTTATTATGTTATATTATAATATGTTATATTAAATAAATTATGTTATATTATGTTTTATTATATTACACTATGTTGTATTATATTTTATATTATATTATAGTGCCACCAAACTCTACACATTTATTAACCATGATAAGTATTTGTGCCTTTTAACATTCTGAACTTTCTACGAATTTTATTTTTTTGTCGTTTCCATGGAAATGTGTTTCCTAAGGTGAGCCTCAATGGTGGTCATCTATCTGATATATATCATATATCAGACAAACTGTACAAAGCAGCTTCACCAAACTTTGCACATACAGTTTATCAACTATATTGATTAGTTGAGCCTTTTGATATTATCAATTTTATACTAATTTTATTTTCAGTGGTTTCTGTTTTTACAAATCTTATTTTTTGGGTTTTCCATGGAAATATGATTTTAAGGTGACTCTGAAGGTTGGTCATCTTCTCCATAGCATACATCCAAAACAAAATCCACTATAGGCTCACCAAAGGAATGGAGGAATGTCACATACTGACGCATCTGTTGTAGTTTTGGGGGGATGTCTGGGGGAATATGTAATATTCAGATGAATCTTATTTAACTTTACTTTAACTCCTAAGAGTTTTTCTAGGATGATTTTGTTACATTTACTTTAGTAAAAGATCATTTATTTGCAAATGACTGCATTCTGTTTTTATCTACATTTTACATTTCATCCCAACTTTTTTGGAAGTATCTCTTCCTTCATTGCAGCAATTATGGACTCTTATTTCAATCAGAAGAGACTATATGTGATATTTATGTTTGACAGTCTTTGGTGTCAGAAAGTCTATGGCGCTTAGACTCTTCAGGGAAGATTTAGATCGAAGGCCGTCTGTCCTCATCATCAGCAAGATATATATCCCCCCTTGGAGTCCAGACACTGGTGGTAGTGGTGGCTGATGACCCTAGTGAAGCTAATGAATGATGAAGTTGGTGAATCTTTGAAGACTGGGTGGTGATGGGGAGGTGGAGGGTGAGCAGAACAGCAGCATGAAAGAACTAGAGGAACAGAGAGAGTCATATTTAAAGAGACAGCAGCAAGATGATTGGCTGACAATGAAGGTGTGCCTCTGTGCTATTGGATAGATGTGACCAGCTGATGAGAACAGCTGAGAACAATTGACAGGTCCTGGACTGTGATAGCAAGAAAATAAGATTGAGCATGCATGAGAGGTGTGAGTGACACAATAGACATAAACTATAACCTGAGTGTGCAAACGTTTCTGCCAAGGCTGAACAATCCTACACATGTCTGTTTAGCTGTCCAGTGTCCCACCCCTGCAAAAAGTTCAGTGGAAAGCGATTCAGTAGCTTTTGCATAGTACGGGAATATGTTGAAGAACGTCAAGCAGTGTTAAAGAACTTGGGAAAAGATCCTATCGACACCACTATCCCCATATGCAAACAGGTTAATGGGTTCTTTCTTGGCCCATGCACCGTCCTCCAACCAAGTTTTGTGGAAATTCATCATGTTTTCGTCAACAACCACAATAAACAGACATGGATGAAAATATAGCCTCCTTGTTGTTGGTAATATGAGACTAGGTTTAGAGCATATGAAGCATTACTTCAATCCGTCTGTTGGACGTGTCGCACAGACCATGTGTGTGTTTGTATGGAGTGTGCCCTTGTGTAGTTTTGGGACACACTGACTGATCTTTAACCTCCGGAGGGATTTCCTGGAACCTCTGTCCTTCTTTTCCTGTTGTGTCTCTAAGTCTAAAAATTGATTCATGGATCATTTTTAAAACATTTTCTGGGTGTTCTGTCCCAGCACACTGAAACCGTAGTAAAAATTCACGTCTGCTATTGACCAATACCTGAAGTTTTCTAACATTAGCTGGCATTAACCAACATAAGATAAAAGTTAAACCAGACCAAGTTGGCCTAAAAACCCCAGAGAGTATTGGTTTGAGGTTGGTTGTCTTGCTTGACACAAATAACCATTTGATCCATCCCAGTATGCTCTTGTCACACAATAACTTCAATAACATAACAATCACATGTTAGATTTGGATTCACTCTCCTTCTTTCTTACTGTTTTGAAAGATTTGACCACATTTTTTTGTTTTGATCAGCTGCATGTTTCTTTGTCCAACTGCTTTCAGAAACACGAGTGAGGAAATTACTAAATTCATGTATAATCAACGAATCTAAAACGTGCCTCTTGTTTTTGGCCCAGTTTGCCATAAATCTTTATTCATGTAGGTCAGGTTTTGTGATATTTCTCAAGTTCTGAGGTTTGATAATGCTTGACTTATTTTAAGACATAGCCATGATACATTTATCCAGCTAATCCTAAATGTCCACTTCCTTGTTAAAGTAACCCACCACTATAAAAAGACATGAAGATTAAAAAGTAAGCCTCTGCGGGGGTAACAAGACAGGGATTGTGTCATTGACTCGCTGTAAGCAGGGTAGCCCACCAGACAAGTCACCAGGATAGTAAATACTCACCATTCTACAATAATGTAGCCAGACTAACAACCACAGTCTGCCTGTGTCCTGGTTGTTATTTTCATTCATGAACAACAAGCATATTTGCAAATCAACACAGTGTAGTTTTACTGTAAATGCTTCTATTGTTTGCCTGCATCTTTTTACAAGAAAGCTACTCTTCTGATCAATCAGGATGGACCATTCTAATAGTTTAATTACTTTCATTTCAGATATTCCATTATTTTTTAAATATCATTTGGAGAGGGTAATGTCTCTGACCGACACCCTTTAAGTGGTTTTAGCATCTCATGCTAATCATGTCACAGTATTCTCACTGTGGGATAGAGTGACATTCTGAGTTGTCCACTTCAAACCAGATGCAGCAATTGGCTGCATCAATCTGTTCATCTCATAAAATACAACACCACAGCCACCCATGGGAGCACGCATGTACGCGATTATGAAGACATTTTAATTAACATACAAGTGAATTGCGACCTCCCCTGATCTCTCGCCGGTCATACTCTGCTTGAGTGATTCTCCACCCATGTAACCGCAGCCCCTAATGTGCTCTAAGTGCCATTAAGGCTGGGAGCGAGCCACACCGTCCTCTGGTGCGCCTCTGCTACACGAGAAAGCCCCAGGGTGCAGATGTGTAGCAGTGGTTGTGCTGGCGGTGTGGCTGAGGGCAGAATGTCAAATCAACATCATTTACACTCCTAGTTAGAGTTTCCATTATAGTAGTAGTACGGCTGGATTCCCTACTGGACAAAAACGGGCTGCACCCACAGAACACACTTGGTAATTCCTTCAGTTTCAATGACTTTTTAGAAAACAACTTAGCTTTGGTAATAGTTTAATAAATAATTTACTTTTTTTTTTTTATTAATCAGAAAATTGTCCATATTACCAAAATTGGATATAAAACATAATTTTTTACAATAACATTACAACTGCAGATCCTGATAGATTATTAAAAAGTCAGAAATAGTATTAATTATTGGAAGATATTGAATAATTATTATTATTTATTATTTATAAACCCCAGCTGAAGGAATGTTTTTGTACAAAACCTGGTAAGAACTTCTAAATAGTCAATAAAAATAGTAAATAGTTAAATATTTAACAAAATAGTTCAACAAATTGGGAAATATGGTTATTTGCTTTGATGTGACTGAGTGTAAAGATGAAGATGATTAACTTCCATTAGCTTAGCATGCAGGAGGTCTCAGGCCCGGCCAAGACATAATGAAGTACATAACCCCTGTGAAACAATGGTTTATTGTATTTGTTTTAAGTTAACAATATAATGTGGTGTTTCCTGTCTTTATGCTAAATCGAGCTAATCCCGTCCTCTGGTTCTAGTTTAATTGTTAGCATACAAACATGAGTATTATCAATGTTCTCTTTCAGCTCTCTGGAAGAAAGCTTATAGCTTAGGCCTATAGCCAAGGGCAGCGATACAGATAGAGAGATGAGAGGAATGGAGATAGATAATAAATTTGAAGCTCAGAAATGTGCTAAGATGGATCCAGCTTCTCCAGCAGACAGACATGGGATACAAAGAGATAAAGAGATCAGGAACAAAATGAGTCATTTTTGTTTTGGGGAGGACTTTCAGAGATAGTTCAGGTTCCATCTGGATTATTCATGCTTTAATAACAGTAATGAAATAAAGATGAAGTACAATCACATTTCCTCTTAATGTTCTTGTTATAAGTGTCTCTGGCTGTGTCTCAGATCATTTACTCATTCAATATTTACTAAACGCAACATAGGGAAAATAAGACAACCTTATAGTGTGTTAAAATTGGACTTTTTTGTAGCTGTCTGAGTAATGCATGATGGGAGCTAACTCTCAGTTAGTGTCACTTCTTCTAATGCATTGTAGGACAATTTGAGTTTGAGGACTCTGAGGACACTCCTGTCCTGTCCTAACGTCTCACACATTTACACAGATGTCCGATGTGGCGTTGTTACTACCTCCGCTGCAGTCACAGAGGCAGCATTATGTCGTCCTTGCATTTATGTAGCATGGTGGGTGGAATAGAGGTGCTAGAATGGAAAGTACAGGAGGTCACAATTTAATCCAGAAGTCAGTTTGTAGACTGTATGATTGGTTCAAAACAGGAAACTCTGGTAATAAAGAGAGTGTTCATCTTTTTTCTCTTGTAAAATGGCTAAAATAGTAGGTTGTTTACGTTGTTGCCACGTCTGACTGCTTTTTAGTACTCAAACATTTTCAGATCTCAATGAGTAACAATGTCTATAATGATATAAAGCATATTTCTTTAATATAATACATGTCTATAACTAACAGAGTAGAAAAAATGTCCTCAAGGTTTTACCTTGAACCATTTAAAGTACAGAACAGCAGTGATTTACCATCACGCTGCTTTATACTGAGTAAAGTAGGAGGCAGCTCAAGGTGCCCTAGTAAGACGTCAGGAGGAAGGAATGCAGAGGTGATACAACTGATTGTAATCTCAATGAAGCAAACAGTCAACATGGTTTTCTGGCACCAAGCACCGGAGGCCGTAATGGAGGAGGCGATCAGTATATAGCTGGGTTGGCTCAGCATTGATCTGTGTTCATTAACCCCTGCTGGCTCCTCATCCATCATTCTGACTCCACTGTTTCTATTATTCTGCTGCACAGCGAGGATGACAAGGGTGATCCTCATCCTCCCTCCTTTTCCTCGTATCACCCTCATCCTCCCTCCTTTTCCTCGTCACTTATTTTTTTCTTCGTATTCTTCTTATAGACCGGTGGCAGGTTTTATCAGAAACAACAGCACAGGTCTGATCACATTCTGAGTCTTAAGGCCAGGCTGGATTAGAGCTGAACAGGTTTCCAAAGCCCTGCCTATTCTCATTAACCAGATCAAGAGACACATCGATCGCAACATCAGACAATTCACCATTCCAGCTTTTTCTTTCAGATTGTAAAACATTCTCCAGGTAAAGTAAACACAGCTGACAAGGTAAAGCCTGTGAGGATTCATGGATTTAGAATCAACTGGATTTGCATTGATTTTCCCTCCACGTAAATACAGACGGAGATTCCACTGTCGGCTTACGTACAGTGGTGATATCAGTCAGGAGTGGCATTAAGGTTAGTGGAACAGTGATGAACAGGTCTGTTTGCAGGCCTAATAAATAATAAAAGAGGTCATTAATTCTTTCGATCCATATATGTGTTTCCATTCTTCTGTTATGAGACCAGGATCAATAGCATCCTCATTTGATTCCAAAGCATCAGAGAGTAGTGCAGCTTAGTCAGCAACATATTCATTTTGTGTTTGACACATGACTTCCTGTTTTTATTTATGAAGACAGGGAAACCAATCACAGTGTAAGAAAACATGTTAACATAACATCTGAACTTACAAAGCCAAATTTGTAATTGGGGCCCTTGAATTGTTTTACAGGTGTCGTAGCTCCTCCTACCAGCTGGGCAAGCTAGCAGCTCTGTTTTACTATTGTGATGCGTTCACACTGAATTCAGTCCTTATCATTATTTCTCATTTGTCGCATTAATTATATTTGTCCTTGTAAAGTCAGTTATAATATATAAAGACAGGTTGTTTCAGGAGGTTTTGGCAGCTATCTGTTAGCTGCACATATACAGTACCACAGTGTTACACAGTGCAGAATAAAAAGTGACAGTCAACAGACCATGGGTGATGGAGGATGTTATCCAAATGACTTATGATAGTCACGAAGTTTGCTTCTATGTTGTTTGATGCTGAACAGCTACAGTATAGTGTACAGTTGGTTTACCTGAGTTGAACAGAGCTGCCTGGTCTGGTTGGAAAAGAGGCTGATTATAGAGCTGAAACACAACCGATGATCTGTAATTATAGAATCACCCAGCTGGGAGAGAATTCATCTTAAGTTTGCCACCAGGACAACCCTTTTTCAGTCTTTTGAACCATCGCTTACCTCTGTATTGTTTAGCTACATGCTCTCGTCATTTGAAGGTATGGATTCAGTGCACTGAATCCTTGAATAGCTGTCCATCACTTAACTTTCTCTATTAACAACTGCCTTTGGTGCAGTGGCGGATCTAGGATTTTTCTAAATTAGGGGCCATAAACTGGCCACATTTTACAGAGGCACCAAGTCTATGTCTAGAATTCATGCACATTTCCCTTTTCACTATATATACATTTCACCGTGTTATTCCATTTTCTGCTTCTTTAGCTTTAAACAAAAACACACAGAGCTGTATATATTTTTGATATCGTGCCTTGTTCAAGCAGATTGTGTACGTCCAAAATAAATCTCAGGAAATTCAAAGTCCAACTGATGTTATGAAACATTTCTATGGTGTTACACAGAGGTTACATCCATCTGTTATCTCCATACATTATGGCAGCTGCAGGATTTATTTAAGGTGATTGATAAGCTACACATATAACGTTGTTGAATTAAAATATTAACAGACAGACATTTCGCCCCTAGTCAATAACGCACTGCTAGATTGATTTAAGCTACGAAATCAGGGGCCAATCAGATTTCACCTGGGGTAGGTGTTGACCTCCAGTTTGTAGATATAAAACAAACATCACTGTTTTGTCTATGTAACAGCCTCTGAGGTTCAGGAAGCATGAGCTGCTGGAATCAATATTTCCATGGTAATGTAACTCCTGCCATTGATTTTTGGAAAAATGCACATATTGTTCTGCAGTAATGTCACTGAAGCATCACTCTGCAGCGTTCTGTAGCCGGTCATAAGGCAACACATAAGGCAAAACAAATCTATACTGTTTGTGTTGAATATGCTCAGTTATTGTTCTGTTTAACAGCCATCACTGTAGCTGATATGTGCTTATCATCTGGCTTTAGGGCCTTGCAGTATAAGTCCTGACAGCTGAATCATGCAGACACACAAAATGCTGATATAGACATTTCCTGGATGGAAGAGATTTATTTCATTTGATCTCATCACAGTGCAGGGAGGGGTTAACTGTGCCAGAAGTGTTTATTAGCATCAGAGAAACTGCCTCCTTCAGCTGTCTCCCCCCCGCCAAGGTGTTCAGCACAGATACAGGCCGACACTGACGGGAGCAAGTTAGAGATTAAAACACAAGCCAGCTCCCCAGAGGACAGCCAGTGACCTCTGGGAAGTCTGCAGGGGAGGAGATAGTTGTAGAGCCGTACATTCAGCGTTATTGTACAGGTTTAAAACAAAGACATGGCAAAAATACCACTGGAAAAATAATTGAGGTTCCCATGTTTAAAAAACATCAATATATGAATCAGGTGATCTTTCTTTGATCTAGAATCCTTACATAGGGATTTGTCTGTATCATGAAACTGCCAGTCTGGTTTATTCTCTAACATTTGATTATTAAAAACATTAATCACAAGCAAAGCAGACCAACACACACTTACACATACCAGACCTTTTGCCATTCTTGGTTAGCTATAGCGCTACATTTTAGTCACTGCCTGAGATCAGATGAAAATATAATGCTCCTCATTGGGAATTTTTAGGCAGCCTGTGTTGGAAACTTCACATCATGCCTGTTAGTTATCACATAGAAACAGACAGATGGTATTGATGCATATTAAATGTATATGTAAACGTGTTTGGAACTGGCTTCATGGGGTTCTAAATTGTGCAAGAGAGGTGGGTGAGGAATGGTTGTGCAGAAAATTAACCCATATTGAGTGGGTTTAAAATTCCAATGAATAATTGAGAGAAGACTTTGAATAATTAAAGTGGACCTTGTAGTCTTTCACATTAGAGTGGAGATTCCTCTGATTGCTGTTGTTGTTTTTAATCTTGTTATTTCCATATGAATGCCTTGAAGGGCCCCATGGTGGGAAAAGCATGTTTTCGGTCGGTCGTAGCTTCAAGTGACTGAAAAACAATTAAAAATTAGCACAAATTTACCCCACTCTCAAAAGCAATACAAATTAGCCTATACATCCATCTCTCTGTGCCGCCTTTTTCCACTGCAGACACACACAGCAAGGTGTCGATCCACCCTGCAAGAGACACACTGATTATGCTGCATGTTTATGCCAAGAGAGAAGCAGAGGGAGCCAGTTTGTTTGCTGCTGCAGCCAACCTTGACTTCAAAGCTGACTGTAAAAGTGAACTTGCACCTCAAAATGAAACTGCATTTGCAAGAACAGCCCTCGGCCACTGCCAGCATATCTTCAGCAGGAATCCTCTGAGCACGTCACTGATTTCCGTTTGGGTTCTCTGGTCTGCAGCTCAGGGGCAAATGTTGTTTCTGATCACGACAGACTGACCAGCCTGAGATCAAGGGGATGGAATTCTGTTTTAGGGTGGATTTCCCCTCAATTTCACTCCTTGTGGTAATAAAAACATCGTATTTGTTGTTGCAGATATTTGGGAATGTAATGTTAGCGCTAAAAAGAGGAACAAGAAACAACACAGGTATCCGTCAATGCTCACATACTTCCATGCGTCTTTTACGTTGGCATCGATGCATCAACAAGAGGGCAGTGAAGAGTCACAGCGAAAATGGCGACGATAGAGGAGGTTGTGATAATGTACCTTGTAAATCAAAAACAGCTCCATGGTCCCTGAGGCCTCTAAATACATTTCGACATGAGGAAAGAGAGTTTTTTCACTTGCACTTCCCTTTTTTCTTTTCTTGTCCTGTCCATACATATTTGTCGTTCCTTGCTTGAATTGTTGCTACACTGCCTCCAACCATTTCTGGTGGTGTTGCTCCATTTCATCCGTCTCCGTATCTGTAAGCAGAAGACGTATGGAAGGCTCCGTCCTTAACGTAGCAAATAAATGGGCTTTTAGTTCCCTTTTTTTATGTTTCTACTCTGTAAGGCTTCTTAAAGTCTCTTCACCTGAGGACAATGTGCCGGGGTTTGACCTTGCCAGGAGCTGCTGCACCATCCGTCCCCTTCACAGAATGGACTCCTTTATTTTACATTGAGAAGTAATACTACAGCATTTCTCTGCTGAAAAAGCTTTGAAAAGGTTTGCTTTTCTATAACAAATCACTAGAGGCCAACACATGGAGAGACTATTAAAAATGAGTTTAATAAGTCGACAAGTCTGTTTGATCCTCCCAGAGCCATGTGGTCCACAAACCTATCTCACCTGTGCTTTTAGGTAAAACTGAATTTACCAGTCGATCAAAATTCCGATGCTTGTCCGATCATGGGAATGGGGAATAAAGAACCACTGCTTCCTCTAGTCAAAAAGAGCCAGTTCAGGCGATTTGGGCATCTCATTATCCTCATTGGACGCCTGTGGAGGTAGTCTGGGAACGTCCAACTAGGAGGAGAACCTGGGGCAGAACCAGAAGACGCTGGAGGCAGCAAGTGTCACCTCTGGCCCACGAGTTGCACAGGATTGCCAAGGAAGTGCTGGAAGAAGAGAGGAGTTACGCTTTGAGGATGGCTGAATGGATAAACGAATGAATGTGTGTGGATGAATGAGGTAGTTTATATAATCTGGATAAAGAGTTTTATCATCTAAGCTCTCATCGTTCCCTGATTCATCAAGCAGTTTTAGCGATGCTGTCATGTTTCAACATCTCAACACTGCTATCATAAGTGAGAGACATAAGAAAGCTGTTATACTGAACTGAATGATCCATTAAGGCTGACATACACCAGGACATCCAGTCTATAATGTTCTTCCCATGTGGTGCAGTAAGGATGTATATGAGGTCTATCAATTCCATTACGGAAGACTATGTTCCTGCACACGGATACATAGTGTTTCACTGTATGCTTGGGTTTATGCACCCTCATAGGCTCTCTCTCTCTCTCTCTGTGTGTGTGTGTGTGTGTGTGTGTGTGCGTGCAGTGTGTGTTTCCTTCACCCATGAGGAACAGCCCGAGGGAGGCCAACACACTATAACAGAGCGAGGCAATGAGCCAGGATCACTGTTAGATCCACTGGGAAATAACATGTAAAGAGCTGCCTGTCAGTGCGGGGGTGAGTCCAGGGAAATAACCCGGGATTGGTGCAAACCTCTGCTGTCTCTCTGATGTTAATTCCCAACGCTCACACACACATTCACATGTACAAACTCACATGCTTCCTCTATTTCCTCCCCATATGGCACACAATGCATGGATAACATTTTCATACCGCACACAGTAATCCAGTTTTTGCACACACACACACACGGTAATATTCTCACGCTGCTCTCGCATCTTGAAGTCCCCCCCCCCATGGTGCACACACCCTGCAGAAGCAGCTCATATGCAGATGCACTGACTGACACACTAAGTCTCTCGTTCTCTCATACACACATATTTCCCTCCTGAGACCAACTAGTCAAGCGTCTGTCTTTGTGCTGCATTGCCTCCATTGCAACACCAATGGAGCAGTTGCATATTTCCTCTGCTCATCATTAGCTGGCGTTATTACTAAGTTATTATGAAGAGCTATCCTACGGCGCAGCAGTGAGTGAGTCTTGGTATCAAATGACACCAATTCATTGGATTCTCAAGTCTCTTCCATCCAAATGTGCCTCTGGGCTGATTTGATGCAGCATTTTTAAGTGGAGCAGATCATGTTAATGATGACGAGGATGAAGAGCTCAATCTGAAATGGAGGATGCGGTCATGTGAAGCCACCTCGTGAAAGCAAATGATGCTGATGGAGATGATGAGATGATGCTGCAGAAAAACTGACATATGAAGTTACAGGGTAACTGTTCAGAGGAGTAAAGAGAGCTAGAATGTTCACTGCATCATTCTGTATGATCATGACCTTAATGATGAGGATGTTGTTGATATTTTTCTGTATTTGTCAACAAATCCCATAAAAAGTAAGTACGTCTTTAAAATCAGGTCACAAAGATATGCCTTTTCTAGTGGTGGGTCAGTTCAACAAGGAGGTGGACTTTAACGATTAGATGGATGCAGGCAACGTGGTTCTTTCTCTAAAAGTTGTCTTTTCAGACTCACGACTCACAAACATCTGTCAGAGATGATGGAATGTTGAACTGTGAGAATTACTGCGAAGCCTGGCCCGCATAGAGTTTTTTAAATCCCAGCTAATCCAAGTCTTCATAAAAGCACAGATAATCTGAGGTAACCCAGAGACAGGAGGTTGTTGGTGATGTTGATGTGTTTTCAGGGTGAGATTTCTTTGTAAATGTCTCCATATTTTACTGATAACACGTCATCATTTCTTCTCCTCTCTCCCTTGCAGATAACAGCGTTTGATGAGCTCCAGGCTGACTTCAAGGTGCCGATCGATCAGGGCAATCCGCTCCACGCGGTAGGTCTGCTCTCAATGCTCGTTCTCATTCATACCGGAAATTCCGTCTGCGTTCCTTTAGATTATGATATCGCTGATGTGTGGTTGGAATCATTGGCACATATGGGGAACAATATTCTGCATCAGTCGCTGAAGGGCACACATTAATACAGCACAGTAGAGTGGTTGAGTCTGTCTCATATTTAACTCTGTGTCTCTGTCTTTCCCTACATTCCTGTACTTTCCTCTCTTTCTCCATTTATTTCAAATAAAGCAGCTGCCAAAGAGCTACAGTAGTTTAGCCGCCTGTCTCTCATCACAGGGGCTTCAGGCCAAAACATCAAGTATGGATGGATCATCTTTAATCAACAAATTATTGATCCCAAATAAATAAAATACAAGTGACAAGTTACAGCTAAAGATAAAAATAAATGTAATCTATAGCTGCTCTGTTCCTGAAGTCCTGTTTGCAGCCATGTCTACTGAAACTGAACCATATTAACCCCCACAGCTGCAGCTAGGATTTTAATACAATCTGTCTACAGAGACTACTGGATACAAGACTGCTTACACTGCAAAAAAGATTCGCTAAAATACAAGAAATAAACACTGGATGTGAGGAGAAAGTGGCTTAATCCTAGTGAGATTATATGTATGATGATAATGAATGTTGATATGTTTTAAAACAAGATGATTTATCTCATGTTTCCAGATATAAGATTTTAAATCTTGGCAAGTACAGAACAATTTGCATTGTACGAGATCTCTGCTTCCATGCATACGCAGTCCAACTAACATTAATTAACTTTTGTGATATTTCTACTTTGGTTAATTAAATATTGCAAGGAGGTCCACAAGGACATGCTGACACCTTATGCCACTTTCTCTAGATGCAGAGGGAGCTCAGTGGTCTCCATTTTGACAGGGATGATGATGTTATCACTGCTGTGGAAAACTTTCTGGAAATCCAAGGTGCCACAAGATGTTGAAAGACGAATGTGCTTGGTTTTCTTAAATGAACTCCATGATCTTATCAGTCACTTCTCGTAATGAATAACTTTATTAAAAACTCAGCGCTAAAACTCAGTGGCAAATCTACCACAGGAACCGTAAGCTGTTGCTGTCCTGTTAGGCTCCATTGCACTGTGTTAGTTTTGCAGGATCACACTGTGGTCGTTGGGGCTAATGAAATCGAAAAAGACACCTGACTGTATGGTATTAGCTTTAAAGCATGTCAGTGAGGTGACATGACTGTATGTAAATAGAAAACATAAATATCTTGTACATCCAAATTGTAAACAAAGGCTAAACAGAAAAGTCCTCCACAGTGTTTGACTGATAATCTTTACTCAACCACCCAAACAACAAATAAGGGAAAATGAGGCTGAAATAAACGTAAATATATCATCATCATAAACATAACATTACATCAGTACCTATAGGAAGACATATGGAGGGATGCACATGTGGTAACTAAGTTCAAATGATAAGTAATAATTACAAGGAAGTGCATGACCTCATACAATAGTGAGGTGTGTGTAGTTTACTTGAATAATTCCACTGAATGCTTTATACCTTGTTACATTTCAGAGGGAAATAATATGCTTTTCAGTCCTCTATATTTATCTACCAGCTGTTGTTAGACTAAACAATATGATAAGCATATAAAACACATAACACTGTAATATTCAATCAGCATTTTGGCAACTCCTCAAGTCCCAGATATGAATCATCACAGTTTTCACCTCAACATGGTTTCATTTCAACAACTGCTGGAGGCCCAAAGAGGTAAAAGAAGAAAAGAGAGAGAAAAATGACCAAATAATTCATCCAGATTACTTGTCAACCCCTCAGATTTGTTTGGTGACCCTTAAGAGGGACCTGACCCCTTGTTTGAGAACCACTCCATGAGCTCCACCTCAAACAGCTACAGCAGTAAAATGCTGTTCACACATTGGCCATTAACGATAATGTAATATATTATATAATACATGTATTTTTAGCTTTGATAGTTAAAATATATTTTACTGCTAACAGTTTTTGTGTATCAGTGATATGAATACTTCATGTAACAGAGTATTTTTTACATTGTTTTAAAAGATCTGAATATGCTGCTCAGACATGTGTTGGAGAAAATGTCTTTACTCCCTTTTTTTTTTACATTAATGTGGATCAAACCTAAATCATTCATGTGTGACGTTTAGAGTCACCTTGAAGGGTGCCAACAGACTCGCTGCTTCTCACACCCACTGCTAACAGCGTTAGCTTCAGTTTTTCCATTCTATTATTTATGTTTCAGGCTAATGCAGGGATTTAGGCTTTCAGTGTGTTTCCAGTCTGCTATAAATGGTCCCAAATAGGAGCATTTATTCATTTTGGCTTACAGAATATTACATTGTAATAATAGTCGATTTACAGGTTAATATGCTGGATTATACATAGCCTATATCCTCAACTCTCCCAGCTGGCTTGGAAACAAATCGGATGTGCAGTGAATATTAAATAAACGCTTTAAATGAAGTTGTCGCTGATGAGCATTGATTTTTATGTAAATGTATAGCACATTGAAATACTGCATGTGGAAATGTTTGGAGAGAAAAAGGAGTCTCTTTGGGCCTTGGTCACTTTAGAGGGTCTTTCCTCCAACGGAGATGTTTTTCCATCCCTCACCTCGACGTCCACATCCCTCAAAAATCCTCCCGTTGAATAAACAGGTATACATGCTCCGCTCAAAGTTGCCACAGCAGCAATCAGGAGAAATTGTGGGGGGAAACGTACATTAGCGTTGGCCAGCATTGGAAGGCTGCCCCCGGTGAAGTTGTTTTAGGATGAATTCCAGCCCTTTAAATACTTTTCCCTCGAGTCTTTTGGGCTTTTACTAACACAGTTGGCTCTTAATAATGCATGGTAGTACAGTACAGCACGAGCAGTGAGTTTGGAGGTGACTTTGACTTAGGAGCTCTGGACCGGATAGCTTCTCTGGAGTATTGACTTCAATAAATCCTTGGGGATGAATGGAAGATAGATGGGAGAAAAGTTGGAGACAGATTGAGGAAAAATGAGTAAACTGTGTGAAAGAGAAGAGTCGGAGGCAGGGAGAGAGGAAGCGATGGCTGAATGAGGATTTCTTAAGAGATGAAAAGAATTCTTCAGCTTGAAAGACATTTTCAAGACTCTGAAAACAGTGAATTAGACTCTACTCAGTGCCGCTTTCATATTTGCATGTCATTATGCAACGCAGAACATATCAAAGACTCCAGCAGGGGAATGGGTAGAAAATGTTCCATCTAATTTCCTCTTCCTTTTCTCACTCTCCTGTATTTCTGAGACCCATCCTTTCTCTTTCACTCCTGCTTATTAATAAAATGCATTAATCTTCTTTCAGATATATCCATTAACTATATACACAAAGTTTAAGGTCATGTCGTGAAAACCCTCAACAGGAAATTTAGGGAAAGTAATTAGGGATAGAATTAGTGGGCAGTGATAGAAATGTGCTTAAAAACTTTATAGAGTCATATGTAAATGAATGGCTGCTGGCTTATTTGCTTTCTAATGTAAGACATCAGTTCCATTTGTGTGCATTACAGGCAGATCTAGGGCCAGTCTGCAGGACACTAGAGGTTATAACTGTAACAGGTTATCTGTAAAAGAGCATAGTAAAGGCAGTCTTTAGTCTCTAAGTCGTCTTTGGGGTTTTTTATGTGCATTTTCTGCACACTGCAAAAAAAGTAACCAAATACATCTTTGTTTTGAGAAAAAACAGACAACAAACAACTAAATTTATGTCAGTATAGTAATATAATTGTACTAAAATGATCTAGGCTTCAGTGTGTAATTTCTTGAAATAAGTCAAACCTCATTCAAACACTTACTAAGTAAAATAAACACAAAACTAGTTTGTCAAAATGTCTTTCACTGTTTGTTTCTTAATTATGGCTCACTGACATACCATCCTGAAAACCTCGTCCCATCTTGGAAGCTGAGCAGTGTAGGGCCAGGTTAGTACTTGGATGGGAGACTCACCCCAACCGGTTCGCCTTGAGTCTTGGCTCTGCTCGAGGTTTCTGCCTGTTAAAAGGCAGGTTTTCCTCACCACTGTCTCCAGGTTCTTGCTCATGGGGGATTGTTGGGTCTCTGTAGAGTGAAGAGTCGGTCTAGACCTGCTCCTCTTGGAGAGTGTCTTCATATAACTTTTGTTTAGATTTGGAGCTATACAAATAAAATTGACTTGACTTGAAAAGATCATAAAACCTCAGCTACATGATGATTCTTATTAAGTCAAGAGTTGTCATCAAGGAAGTTGTCATCAACAGGTAAGAAGTGAGCGCATGTCACCATGGGAGTATGGCAGTAACCTATGGTGATACGTATGATATCACCAGGCCGTAGCCATTGGTGTCAGGATGTGTGTGTGAATGGATGAATGTGTTTTGTAAGTGAGTGGTGGGTAGATTAAAAAAATATGCAGGGTCCAAGTTATGAGCTTGGTCAATACTGAATGAAGAGCATCAGTACTAGACACCCCCCCTTCTCCATAGTTCACATAGTTAATTCCAAAAAACATTAACATAAATATCAACTTTCCAACTCAAGAAGGATGAAATACATTTCCTTTGTTTATCTGGCTCACATCAAGAAAGATAAATGCTTATGGAAATTTGAGAAAAAAATGATATATTGTTTCCACACTATGGAACAATTTCAGATGTTATACCCTTCCATAATTCAATATGCTCACTGTAGGCTATTTTTTCCATATATGAATAGCTTACCAACACCACCCCTAATTACTACTGACGTTATTTCCTTCTGTGTTTTGGTGGCGTTTCTGTTGAAGTCTCAGTTAAATAGTTAAAGCTTTATCCATGGAGGCTAAACCTCATGCTAACTACCCATTTTGAAGCCAGTAATGACTTACCTGACTGCACAACACACACACAACAGATGTAAGAATACAGACCAGATGAGAAACACATGCACACCCTCTCCTCTTTGGTACAGCTAATGGTACGACCTGAGGAAACAACTTGTAACTTTAATACATTTTCCTTTGTGTTAGCAGTTTTAAAACTTCAGCTTTGGTTCATGCCTCTAATCCAGCAGGTTGATGGTTTCATCCTGAATGCAGTAATAAGCCATCATTTTCCTTCCCTGTCTCATGTCATATGGATCCAGTAATGATCCCCGTTTCCCATTGCCTCTTGCATAACATCTCCCACCAAGCTTCCCTTCCTTCCTCTCTTTCTGTCGCTGTCTCTCTTAAAACCAGGCAGTCTAATTAGCAGTTTCTGTCAGCCTGCTGCCTTGGGGAGGAACCTCACATTGTGCGAACACACACACATACACATACACACACACACTGCTGTTGCTGGAGAAGCTGATGCTCTGGCTGTTGATGTTTAAAAAAACCTGATCATTCGTTTCATGATACATTTCATTATCTGTTCATGTGCTGCCTCCTTATGTAGTTGGTTATGTGGTTATGTTGCCTGCACTGCAATTCCTGCCACTAGGCGGAATTCAACACTATTCAACACAATTACACTACATTTGTGTGTACTCCGTGAAAAGTGGCGATTTAAAAAATCATATTAGTTATTTTTATGATTTTATTTGATAGCACAGCATGAAGAGGTGACAGGAAATGTGGGGATGACATGCCGCAAATGTCCATGGATGGGAATCGAACCCTCACCGACCAGTACATGGGGCACGCGCCCCAATCACTGCGCTACCTGCTCCGCTCAGGTCTTTAACTTTGAACAACGCAAACAAACTTATAATTTGGTAGGTTGAACAGCTTCCGCTTTTCATTCACACAGCACAGATTAAATCTAAATATAAGAAATAAATATTTGATTTGAAAATATATGAACTACAAACAAGTGAATGTATCTGCCAGTGCATTAAAATGATTGCATTTGATAAGATTTAACCAGGCTTTAGAAAAGTGAGAAATCTCTTGAAAGAACTCAAACCACTCATTTCAAGCACTTATTAAGTAACCAGCTTGTTAAATCTAAATACAATGATTTGGGTTAAGTTATTATTTTTTTTAACATGTTAGTCTTGTCTTTTTTGTCAACAATATTTTATGTCGACTCAGTCACAGTTAGTGTTTAATGACATCAGGGTGACCTCGTCATCAAGGGTTAGTCACGGAAAACATTGTCATCACCGAACATTTTCCATCGTTGTTTTTGTAAATGAAACCACACATCACTCCCTCACATGCAGGTACAAGCACAAATGTACTGGAATGAAAATGTATTTTTTTTCCATTTCCATGTTTCCTACAGTGCTCTGGGTTTTTTTATGTAGTTCCACTGTTAATGGTATCATTGCTTGTGGGAATCTGACTCACATGCAGATTCCAGAGATGACGCACACTTCTAGTACATATTCACAGCATATTGCTTAAGTATGAGAGGATGAAGCTGTAGCCAGGAGCAGTGATAATATCATCTGAGTGTGAAATCAGAGTGATAACTGAGGGAGGAAATGAAGGATGGCGGCGTTTTTGTTTTTCATTCAAATGTTTTATGAATGTGAGTTTTAGTGTTTTTATTAGCATCCATCAGGAATATGAACACCAGTGATGATGGCATCTGTAGCCTCTTCTCATGTTTTAAATGCCCCTCTACCCTCCGTCCCCCGTATCACTCCTTCTCCCTCGCCGCTCCACGCTTGTCTCCTCTCCTTCACTTGAAGCTTTACTTCAAAGGGGGGAAATTATTTCACAGCATTTAAACACACTTTGCACCAGTACTAAATTAAAATCATGACCACCCTCCTCATCTTTAGGGGGTTCGCTTTCCAATCATGCTTTCATGTCCCACTTCCTGTAAATGAGAATTTGCTCCTAATTGGTGTACCTGGTTAAATAGAGGTCAATTGAAACCCCCAGAAACCCTCCACCTCCACCTTCCCTCCTCCGACTCTTGCTTATACTTCACGCCGCTCTCGTCTCTCGCTTGTCGAGCCAATTCGTGCTAGGTAACATTTCAAAGAGGCATCAGCCTAATTGCTCGCTAATGAGTAGACAGTTGCGAGTGTGTGCACATGAGTACACGACGAACACACACATACAACGCAGCTTTGAGTGGAATACATTTGCGTGACCTCGTTCAAGCCAGACTGGATACAAAGTCGAGGGGAGATGGTGTCGTGCACGAGTGAACTGGTCCGGGTCTTGATGAGAACACGGTCTCAACCAGAGGTAGACATGAGCAGTGGAGATAATTGGCCAGACCGGGCCTTTCATGGGAGTCGTGGTGCATGTATGTAAGTATAGATGTAGGTATGTGTGTGTGCGGCGGGCGAGGTCATGCTGAGGACAGAGGGAGGGTGAAAACTCTGCATGAATCCACCAATAAGAATACTAATTCTCACCCCGAACACACTTTTCCACTGTTCCTCCTCCCCATCATCGATTCCCTTTCCAGCCCGTTGTGCTGCTGTAGTACAGTTCACTTCAAAGTCAGACTTCCTTCAGATGAAATGGCTTCTCCTTCGACTTTGAATCATTTGAAATAATGAAAGGTTTAAAGGCAGAGCAAAATATTTTAATGCGTTGTTTTTTTCCCCACACGTTTCCTTCCATGTGAAATGAGGTAAAGTCCCGTGAGGTGTTTTTCTGGGAGATGGGAGTAGACGTCGTGATACTTAAGTCGACACGTCTCAACACACAAACGCAAGAAATGAATAAATGATACTTTAACAAAATAGTGCTTACCCTTGTTTTTTACTTATTTTCTCCTCTTTCTTTCCTTCTCCATTGTTACATCAGACTCGTTCACAGCCTCCCACCCAGGAACCACAGATTTCATTATTTAGAGCAGAGGCATAAATTAAACATCTTCAAGGAGAAACATCTGTAGCAGTCTACACTTCTTAAAGTTACCGTCGTAATCAAATATGCATGTTTACATCTTCGTCTGTGTATATTTACCTCCACCAAAGAGGTTATGTTTTCACCAAAGTGCGTTTGTTGGTTGGTTGGTATGTTTGTCAGCAGGATTACACAAAAACTACAAGACGGATTTCCACGAAGTTTGTGCACGAAAATGCACATGTTCGCTTCAGCCTGAGCACCATGCTAGTTTAGGATGTGATATAGAGGCCTGCAGCAGGAAGTGTTAGCCTCTAGCTTTCAAAAACAAACAGCAAGAAATCGATTTATTGCTCTTTTCTTTCTTTTTCTTTAATATTTTTGGGCCACTTGGAGGCACCAGAACCACAGCACTATTGATGTATTGATATGACCAGTGCATCATTGGTTCCCTCCTTACTATTCACATTCTATAGACACAGAGAGACATTAGCATCAATGCTGTGTTTTTGGTCTCTTCCTACCTAGACAGAAGCAGACTCATAGAGGCCATCTTCTACTCTACAAACACAACACATTAAAGTCCAGGGATTGATAAACTAACCATCTGATCTCAGTTGCATCATGTTACACTTCCAGACTGTACGATTTAGGGAATAACATGGAATATTCATAATTTAGTGTTTACAGAGGGAGCAGGTCCACCATACACAACTGTGTTTGTACAGTAGTTCTGAATAAACAAACCAAACACTGGCTCTAGAGGCTTATTTGTTTTTACCAGACACTGTAAGGGATGGTCTTTAGGGGCCTTCAGTTGGTTCCACTCTACATACATGGCTATATGAACCTTTAAAAAAGAAACATGATGTTGATGTTCAAATGTCCCCTTTGGTAAAGGAAACAAACAACCATAGTTCCCAAAATGTTGCACTGAACCCATTTCCAATCAAACTGTTAGATCCACCCATACACTCATATCCACACAGACCGATACAGAAAAGGCTGAGTGGTGCTGGAGGTGTTGGCATAGCAACTCATCCAAAAGTGGAAAGTAATTTTTAATTCTGCAACAAACACAGACCATCAATCAGGACTGTGTGGCCCTGCAGGTTCCCTGTTCAGCCTGGATTCATACTTCTTAATACAGGGCTGTGGGATTCCAGCCTAAAGCCACACACACGAAAACGACCTGAGAGAACTTATAGCAATGTAGGCCGACACTTCCTAACATCTGCAAAGACTACAGCATGTGTATTCTGTGCCCTCATGAGAGAGAATAACTCCCCATACAGGCAGGTGATGGTAGACTGTATTCATTCATCACTCTCTCTCACCGAGAGTCGAATAATCAATTAAAATGACGAGGAACTCTGTGTGTGTCAGAGCGATTTGTCTTATTGACAGGCTCTGCCACCAATTCAACATTCTCAACTGGCCAAATAATTACCCACAAGGCCCGATTAGTATGAATGATGCAAAACATTCTGCTACAGACACAGACAGCTACACATTATCTGATGACCGACTGTTTACCTGGTGTGTTTAATACTGAAGTCATGACATTTGGCTGCACTATGCACTGGTTTTAACCGGTAGACTGTCTTAAATCTATCTAATAATAATCAATAACTATAACTAATTACATTCTTTGTTGAATGAAAAACTGATTTGTTCTCTTACTGTGTGTCTGAAATACATTTCAGTTTATTTCAGCACAATTTTATACCTGTTTTTCTGATGTGGTTACTTAATACTAGTTCAGATTTAGACAGGCTGGCTTTTCTGCTCTGTACCAGCCTAAATATTTCTTATATGCCTCATGTTCCCATGGAGCTTCTGTTGGTGACGTTTACAGCCAGCGTATGAGCAGAGCTGAAGTAAACCGACTGTCCACAAACACAATCGCCCCGACGCTGAGATCAATATATGATTTATAAGCAGCCTGAGTTCTACATCGCCCCCCTGCGTCATATGTAGAGCTGCCAGTCAAGTCCACACTGTGTCTGCAGGAATTAGTTAATATTTGATGTTGATGTTAAAAGCTTTGGTGAAATGGTGGCTGTTAGAGTCAGCAAAGTGGCAAGTGCTGACTTAAGTATTTTACAGCTTATTACACTTGAAGAGAAGACTTGAATAATGAAATATATTACGTTGTATAAGCATAGAGATAACTGCTGAAGGAAAACGCTCTCAATCGCTCTGAGATCTGGTAGTGGTCCCGTCAGGCCTTCTTTGCTGCTAAAGGTTTGTAAAGAGACACAAACCTTGCAGTAAGGTGACCTTAGTATAGTCGTATCCCTATAGACCTTAGTCTTATCCCTATAGACCATAGTATTATCCCTATAGACCTTAGTATAGTCTTATCCCTATAGACCTTAGTATAGTCTTATCCCTATAGACCATTGTCTTATCCCCGTAGACCTTAGTATAGTCTTATCCCTATAGAACTTAGTATAGTCGTATCCCTATAGACCTTAGTATAGTCTTATCCCTATAGACCTTAGTATAGTCTTATCCCTATAGACCATTGTCTTATCCCTGTAGACCTTAGTATAGTCTTATCCCTATAGACCTTAGTATAGTTGTATCCCTATAGACCTTAGTATAGTCTTATCCCTATAGACCATAGTCTTATCCCTGTAGACCTTAGTATAGTCTTATCCCTATAGAACTTAGTATAGTCTTATCCCTATAGACCTCAGTATAGTCTTATCCCTATAGACCTTAGTATAGTCTTATCCCTATAGACCATAGTCTTATCCCTATAGACCTTAGTAGTCTTATCTCTATCCCTGTAGACCTTAGTATAGTCGTATCCCTATAGACCTTAGTATAGTCTTATCCCTATAGACCTTAGTATACCCTATAGACCTTAGTATAGTCTTATCCCTATAGACCATAGTCTTATCCCTGTAGACCTTAGTATAGTCTTATCCCTATAGACCCTAGTATAGTCTTATCCCTATAGACCTTAGTATAGTCTTATCCCTATAGACCTTAGTATAGTCGTATCCCTATAGACCTTAGTATAGTCTTATCTCTATCCCTGTAGACCTTAGTATAGTCTTATTCCTATAGACCTTAGTATAGTCTTATCCCTATAGACCTTAGTATAGTCTTATCCCTATAGACCTTAGTATAGTCTTATCCCTATAGACCTTAGTATAGTCGTATCCCTGTAGACCTTAGTATAGTCTTAGCCCTATAGACCTTAGTATAGTCTTATCCCTATAGACCATAGTCTTATCCCTGTAGACCTTAGTATAGTCTTAGCCCTATAGACCTTAGTATAGTCGTATCTCTATAGACCTTAGTATAGTCGTATCCCTATAGACCTTAGTATAGTCTCATCCCTATAGACCATAGTCTTATCCCTGTGGACCTTAGTATAGTCGTATCCCTATAGACCTTAGTATAGTCTTATCCCTATAGACCTCAGTATAGTCTTATCCCTATAGATCTTAGTATAGTCTTATCCCTATAGACCTTAGTATAGTCTTATCTCTATCCCTGTAGACCTTAGTATAGTCTTATCCCTATAGACCTTAGTATAGTCGTATCCAGACCTTAGTATAGTCGTATCCTATAGACCTCAGTATAGTCTTATCCCTATAGACCTTAGTATAGTCTTATCCCTATAGACCATAGTCTTATCCCTATAGACCTTAGTATAGTCTTATCTCTATCCCTGTAGACCTTAGTATAGTCTTATCCCTATAGACCATAGTCTTATCCCTATAGACCATAGTCTTATCCCTATAGACCTTAGTATAGTCTTATTTCTATCCCTGTAGACCTTAGTATAGTCTTATCCCTATAGAACTTAGTATAGTCTTATCTCTATCCCTGTAGACCTTAGTATAGTCTTATCCCTGTAGACCATAGTCATATCCCTATAGACCTTAGTATAGTCTTATCCCTGTAGACCTCAGTATAGTCTTATCCCTATAGACCTTAGTATAGTCTTATCCCTGTAGACCTTAGTATAGTCTTATCCCTATAGACCTTAGTATAGTCTTATCTCTATCCCTGTAGACCTTAGTATAGTCTTATCCCTATAGAACTTAGTATAGTCTTATCCCTATAGACTATAGTCTTATCCCTATAGACCTTAGTATAGTCTTATCCCTGTAGACCTCAGTATAGGCTTATCCCTATAGACCTTAGTATAGTCATATCCCTGTAGACCTTAGTATAGTCTTATCCCTGTAGACCTTAGTATAGTCTTATCCCTATAGAACTTAGTATAGTCTTATCTCTATCCCTGTAGACCTTAGTATAGTCTTATCCCTGTAGACCATAGTCATATCCCTATAGACCTTAGTATAGTCTTATCCCTGTAGACCTCAGTATAGGCTTATCCCTATAGACCTTAGTATAGTCTTATCCCTGTAGACCTCAGTATAGTCTTATCCCTATAGACCTTAGTATAGTCTTATCTCTATCCCTGTAGACCTTAGTATAGTCTTATCCCTGTAGACCTTAGTATAGTCTTATCCCTATAGAACTTAGTATAGTCGTATCCCCGTAGACCTTAGTATAGTCTTATATCTATCGCTGTAGACCTTAGTATAGTCTTATCCCTGTAGACCTTAGTATAGTCTTATCCCTATAGAACTTAGTATAGTCTTATCCCTATAGAACTTAGTATAGTCTTATCCCTATAGAACTTAGTATAGTCTTATCCCTATAGAACTTAGTATAGTCTTATCCCTATAGAACTTAGTATAGTCTTATCCCTATAGAACTTAGTATAGTCTTATCCCTATAGAACTTAGTATAGTCTTATCCCTGTAGACTCCACAGTCACAGACAGTATTTCTGTAGTAGATGAAATGTTTGTGTTGTGTGAGACACATGACTTGGATTCAAGTCCAAACATCTGACATAAAATGAGCTCCAAGACATATTTTTGTCCAACCCTGCTGAATAAACCTCTTGCATGAACATGCATGTCGCCTGTACAATGGTGGTGTCTAAGCTATGTAAGATATTGACACCTTGAAGTGTTTCCAGCATTTAAAGCCTTTTATCCTCACTTACCTCATCAGAAGATTGACATATATGACAAAGATAATTTTGACCAGCAAAGCTTTTCTAAACATTCACTTTATTTCTTTCTAAACAACAACATATTTAATCTAAACATTCTGGATCACCAGATCCGGAATATTACCTGGATCCAGATCAGACTCAGATGTGTGCTGGATCTTATGAAGATATCATCGTGTTATTTATGTCCATATTTATCATATCTATGAAGTTAGAAGGAGAAAACCTTGTAATTACATTTAGCCTGCAATGGTAAAGAATCATTTAAAAACAATTCTGGGTCCAGATGCTAGCTCTCCAAATCAAAATCAGTTCACAACTTTTTGAGTAGTCCTGCTAAAAGACAGACAGAAAGACAAATGACATCATGAGCAGACAGTACATTTTTGGAACGAATTGTTAGACAAGGGCAGGTGATGTGTTGAAAATGCCCAGTGGGGATGGGTGAGAGACCACGCCCACAGGAAGTGTATACCACTTTAAACCATTGGTGCAACTTTCAACGTATTATTGCTATAGAGACTCTTTAAGTATCATGATTGACTATGAGTGAGGCGTCTTTGGAAGGCTTGTGCGTCATATAATTGTCTCTGTAGCTTCTTCTGGAATATAGTTTCCAACACATTTACAGCTAGGTCACTGAAATGCATCTAAACCCATTTTCACCTACTTTCCTTCCAAACACTCCAAAGAGACCAAGTTGCACTATTTTATTTCACCATTCATCATCTGTCAGCCTGCTCACCTGCCTGAGATATCATAGCAACATGAAACGCAGAACGTCCTAAACTTTACTTTTCCCTGTTTGTCTGCTTATAGAGGGAGAGGCTGCGGAACATCGAGAGGATCTGCAACCTGCTGAGGAAGGTAAGCACAGAGGGACAAATCACATCTTGTTTGTGTCATTCAGCTTCTTTATGTGACCAGAACTGGCTTGTAATTAATAAATGATGGAAGAACACCTACTCTGATGACAAAGTACACAAAAGGCAGTGTAAAAAACTGCAGATGTTACTCTTACCTATCCGATACTTACGTGTGTAACAACTTTTGGCTTAATAAATATTTAATACATGCACCACATTTGCATACATGTTTAACCATCTGACAGGCATAATTTTTAAGACTTCTGCTTGACAATTTCATGCTTGTTTTTGGTTTGGTTTTAGAGTTATGTGGGTTTTAAGACCTGCATATCAGAATCCTCCAGGTCCAGTTGGAGTTCTTCAGTTTTTAATGAATATTTGATTTGCACAGCGATGCTTCGGTTGTCTTCTTGCCTCACATCAAACTGGAGACAGAGATCGAGGAGTTCTTTGCTGTGCTCTGTAGAGCCATGTGTGTTTGTGTGTCTGTGTGTGTCTCCTCCCAGCTTCAGCATCTGTTTCTCCTTCCACCTTTCTGAAACTCCCCATCTCTACACGTCTCATGCATGTGTGCGTTTTCAAATGTGTGTGTTCCTGTGTTTTTATATATGTGCGCTCATACTGGAGGTTCATTGGTTTAATAACTTATCGGTGTTGTCAACTTGAGCCCCCAGGCCCTCCACTGGCCCCTGGGGAGGACATTCTGCCTGCTGTGCTTGTGTAGAGACAAACACACACATACACAAGCACGCAGACACACATAAAGCAGCATACAGTGCATGCATACACACATACATGCTCACACATCCAGATGCACTAGCCTTGCAGCTGTGACCTACTGTGCAGGGATCTTCGGAGGTAGCTCCAGACGTGTTCCCACTGTCACCCAGCAGCAGCTGAGAGTGGAACACCACCCCAGTAGAAGTACATGTATTAATATGTGCCATTCCTATCAGCCCTACATGTAATATAAAGTAGATTTCACTCTCTACATATACATCATCTGTGCACCATCATCAGTTCGAAATGAGAAAATGAATCCTGTTTCTTCTCAGGGTTCCCTCAGCAATGCTGAGTTGACAAGGCTTTGGTATCTTCTGTGTAATTCAAGCCAGGCAGACACAAATTAAGCAGGATTTTTACCTTGAATTGGTCGCTCCTGACTAATTTTGTAATCGGGCACAATTTCTGTCAGATCAGCTGGTCGTTTGATGTTCGGTTTGACGGGAGGCGCAGTGACTCATGACTCGCCTGATTCCCGCTCTGGCTCTCAGACAATCAAACGGATTTCTGGAACGTCAGATGTTTTTGTTTTCGGAGTGTGAGCAGCTCCACAGTCTGATTTCCTACGTATTCCTGTCAATAAATAAGCTCTGATCTTCATTGGATATTGATCAATGCAAGCAGATTTTAACAATTTAGCACTTTTTAAAATGCTTTTTGAATATTTGCAAGAAATGTAAAAAGCCCAGAGTGAGGACATTCAGCTAAGAACAAATGTCAATGCTAGATAAAATAAGCAGATAAGATGTTTTAGGCTAATCTAGGAAATTTAATGAGAAATCAAATTTCTTCATCACATTGACACACATGACTTTTTTGTAAGGGGTGGTACAACAAAATAGGCAAAGAGCAAAACAAACGTCCATAACCTCATAGTATATATACAGTATATCATCATATTGTCCTGGCCTACCCCACCATATGAGGTGATCGATGAACAGCATTATGTAGTGGCTCAGGAGCTAAAACAAAGAGAGAGAGGAAATCCCTGCCAACCGCCTCAAGTGACAATTTCCTTTTTCATACACCCAGTCAAATTCCTACATCTTCTCACAGTTTGTGAACTTCACGCAGACAATTTATGAGCTGTATTTCGACTCTGTTGCATGCTGTGCCTGTCAATGAGGATGCCTGGGGTCCTGATGCAGGAGGATCTGCTGCATTGTGAAGGTTTTCTCCTCTTTTCTCCAGAGCTCTTCTTTCCACGACTAAAACTATTCAGCTCACTCCAATTGGCACCATCGCAGCACGGTGGTCCTGATTGATTTGGTTAAAAGCCTTGGCATCCTCTCTTTACGCTATTTGATAGTTGTCATTACAGACACATGCAGGCGTATGGACATGTGCCAGTTATGTTCTCAATAGTGTGTTCTGTTCTGATGGGTTTTCATGGCCTAAAATACTATGCAGATGACAATAGCTTGTGGTGATATCCTGTGTTCTGTACTCCCTACTGTATGTGTCTCTGTTATTCATTAGATATGCAGTCTTGTGGCTTGAAGCAATGAGCCGGCATGTTGTCACAGCAACAGAGCAAACCTGAGTGTACTCATTAGCGCTCTTCCTTCCTTTATTTTTGGACCTGTCTTGCCCCCATTCTCCCTCCTCATCTCTCCCTTCCTCTTATTTCTCTCTCTTCTCCTCTCCATCCCTCCACACTTTCCTAAATGTGTAATGTGCCAAGGTTATTTTTTTGAACGGTTGCCATGCTGACTTCAAAACTTAACTTATTTTGTGTGATTTGGGAAAATTTCCGAAAAACACCATTGTTTGAGAAAGTGGAAAAAAAATCCTGGATCCACCCCTCTATCTGGATCTACATTAAAAAAAAATACAGCATTCCCCTCTTTGTTGTTAAACACAAATATTAAAAAAAAACAAATTTAATAGAAGTATGTGCAATAGTTTTTCCGTAATCCTGTTAAAAAACAAACAAACCAACAGACAACCAGACATGGGTGAAAATATAACCTCCTTCATTGGACCCAGAGAAGAGGAAGCAGCCAATGAAGCTGTGAAAAAACAAACCTTCTGTTTCTTGACATTTTGTGTAGTGCATTTGATCGTGAACTTAATTTTTAGGTATAATTCTAACTGTTGTGGCGTATTTTTCCATACAAGTATCAAACCCACTTACCATCAGTAATGGGGTACCACAGGGGTCAACGTTTGGTCAGCTTTTATTTACATTTAAGTAAAAATTAAGTCATTCCCCTAAATCTGTGATTTACATTTTTATGCAGATGACACCATTTTTTTATGGTTCCAGTTCAACTCTAGATGGCACATCACCTATGTCTCTGACTATCATGTCATTAAACTTTGAATAGCTCCAACATTCACTAGATGTTCACCTGCACAATGTAATGCAATCCAAAACAACAGATCTGTCATGAATTCTACTCTCAGAAAACTTTTCACTTTCAGATATTGTTAACACTGTTTACAGTTTTGTTTGGACTGCATTCGATTGTACAGGTGTGCCTAATAAAGTGGCCAGTGACTGTGTTTGCTGTTCAAGTCTGTCTGTCTAGAAGAGACCATTTGCTGTTATCTTCTCTGATGTGTAATGCTTTAATAGATGGTTGGATGGACTTAAATCTGCTGATAAAGCTCCCAGACTAGCTCACATCTTTGATTTAAGACTTGTACCATGCAATCAAATAATTAAGCTATCATAGATATAGCACATTTGTGCACATTGTATATTCTTCAAATGGAATGAATTGCAAGCTGCCCTCTAACTTTAAAGGACTGTAGATGTTTCAAATGAATCTCATGATTGTTTTATTCATTCTAAAGTCATTATTTGCTAAATGTGACACTAAATGCGTCGTGGAAAACACCATCATTTCTTCATGAGTAAGACATAAGACAGTAAAGCTGGTTTCCCTCCCCCTTCCTCTCTTTGCAGTCTGCTTTACTTCTGAAACTCTTCTGACTTGTCATCCCTCTTGCGCTCTCTTTGCTGTATTGGGTTTTGTATTTTTCTGCTCTCTGTGTCTGTTTTATCTCACCCCCACTCTCTCTCTCTCTCTCTCTCTCTCTCTCTCTCTCTCTCTCTCTCTCTCTCTCTGTGTGTGTGTGTGTGTGTGTGTGTATGTGTGTCCTCACATTGGAAAGAGATGAGAGAGTCGTCAAAAATTGAGTGGTGCTGTGCTGAGCTGTGATCTCTGCTTCTGTGTGTGTGTGCACATTGCACACTTTCACACATAGTGCACACTGTGTATTAGTGAACGTACAGATTTGTGTCCACTGTTGTAGCACAGTTGTGGGTGTGCAGGCACTGGTATTGTGCAGCTCCAAGTGATAAAACAGTAAACAGGATCTTTTTCAGTGTATTATCTGAATTGATGGATTCCATGATTTCTGCACTAATGTTTAACCAGTGACTGCAGCAAATGCCCTTCATATTGTGTGTACACAAGGCTTGCTAATACATTAGCATCACTACTAGTCTATTTACAGTGGTGCAATGCAGTGATGGTATAGAATCTGACTTTTGGGCCGATTAATCACACCTGACAATCAGAAGTAATGGATTATCTGGTAGGTTTACAAATCCAGTTTTTAACCACCCAAACCAATGACATTGGGGCCAGCATGATGAAACAAAAATGTTTGATGTTAGGGATTTAATATCTGGATCATTACATCAGTATACTGTCTAAGCGGAGAAAAGAGACATCCTGAAGGGTCTGCTGGTGCTGCTAAACTCTGGTAAGTCTAGCCTTTGAGGCTAACCGGATTCTCGCTGTCCATACTTCGACATACTTGGGAGAATATTTGCTGTCTTCCATGCATTTTAAAAAGAAAACACACCTTTCATATTTCAGTATTTAGCTGTGTCTTTACTTGACACAATGTAGCCAACAGCAAACAGGCTGTTATTAGGGATGGTGCGTTTTCTTACCAGGAACTTCCAGCTCTATCTCTCTATGTCCTTTGAGCCAGTTGCCAACTTCTTGAGGTTAATGTGCTTAAATGAGACATTATTGAAATCACAACTCCATCATATCAACTTAAGTCATGAATTGAATCAGGGCATCAGTCAAAACTTCAACTCAAAACTGCCACTTAGTACACTCCAATGGGAAACCATCAAATCAAACTGGTTTTGCCACTGATTGTTGCTTGCATTGCATGAATTTATTTAGTAAGAACACAGTGTAACACTAGTTAGTTGACAGAAACCACCTCTCTCATACAGTTCTCACTGACAGCCAGTCTCTTAGCCGTCTCCCTAATCATTTTCTCTCGCATTTAGCTTTCTGCTTTTTGTTCTCACTGCAGAGCCTTCCTGCAGCAAGTCATTGGACCAGATCAGTCTGCATTTTATTTACATCTGCTTCCCATGAGATCACGTGAGAGAGATCACGTCAGGTGGTGCATCATTCCCTCTGATGTGATGTCACAACAAATATCCTTTTTAAATCTTGCAGCGTATGTGTAGTGTGGTGTACACTGCATGTTCGAGATTAGCGAGAAGAACATCTGCTTCTCCTTATTGGAAACCTGATTTCACAAATGGTCAGGATTTTACAACAGTCACATGATGGGAAATAAGACAAACAAATGAAGTGGAAAAATATCAGGTTGGATGAAAATATGAGTGATGAAGAACTGGTTCCATGGAAAAGAAACAACATGTCTCATATTAGTCTGATAGGACATAAGCCTTAAACATCTAATTACATGTAACAGCTGCGTGCATCTGCACTCACACATTAAACGCTGCAACATTAAGTCTACCTTTAGGCATAAAGCATATTTTCCTTGAACTTCTATGCCTGTCAGCTCCATCGACTGTCTTTGGCCTGAATACACTGGACATCCTGTGAGCAGGACATGTGAAATCACAGTAACAACATGTAGATGAACGATTCAATTAAAAAGTAGGAAGCACTCAGAGAGCACAGACATCCACCAACGTCAGGCATCGGAAGATAGTTTCCAGGCACTGTTTATCAGAGGTGCATCACAAGTGATTAAACAAACTTTATGCAGTTAGTGTGTACAGAAATAAGCAAAAATGTTGACTCTTTCAGTCAATATACATCTGTCTACGTTGCTGTGTTGTTGAATATTCCGCAGCATTCTCACATTAGACCCCTTTTGGATATGTGTGTCAGTCCTGGTGTCTGAAAGAAGATATGGGTGCTGTTGTGAGTGTGCACAATACGTGCTTTCCATTTTGTACCTCCGTGAGGAGATCAACAATTGGCAGACACAACAGGATTCATTGCAACCCTTTGAGAAACATGATGGCACCAATCCCTGTAACTCAAGGCTCCAACAGTCAAGCAGCAGGACGACCCGGTGAGGTGTAACAAGGTTCTGCAGATGTCCTCTGATCCGCTGGAGCGACAGGAGAGCAAAAACCAATCACAGTCATTGTGACCTCCTTAGGAGACCACGGATGTGTTTTTGCAACAGAAAGCTGATCATCACAGTTAATTAGTTAAAGAGACTCGGGTGATTCTCTTCAGCATAATAAACTACAGGACCTGCATGAGAAAAGCACAGAATACATTATCAGGGACATGAACCACTTAGACCTATGTCTTCATCAACGCAATATATTAAAGAGCTGAGTAACTAAACGACATACTCATATAAACAAGCTGCTACTTAGATTCAGCTTGTGTGAAGGATGGTAATGGAGGATTGCTTTTGCATGGCTGGTGCAGACAAGGAGAGAATCTGTTGTCAGCCCTTGAACATGTTAGCAGTTTTCTTTGCAATGTGAGTGAACGATTGCAGATATTATCTGTTGCACATACAGTGACATCACATGCGTACAAGTCTGTGCCAAAAACTCTAGTATCACATGCATACAGAGTATCTCAATGCAACACTGTCACATTGACTACTCTGTAAAACGGTCCTTGTTTTCAGGTCCCAGTACCTAAATGCTCTTGTTAGCATCTTGTGGATTGTGCATCTTGTCAAATGCAGTTGATCATCAGAATCAATCAGTCAGTGGAGTAAAAAAAAAGAGTGATGTAACACTTTACACTGCAACGTGCTGGAAGGATAAAGTGTAATGGGGTCCTGTCTGTCTGAATGAAGCTCCTCAGGTAGTATGATTGCCTTGACTGTACACACATATGAACTTTATTCTGATGAGGCATGAGTGATTTAAAACACTTGATTTGGAAGTGATAAAAGTGTTGCATAATTTGATAAACATCTGTAATAGTCATGAAACTCAGGTGGACTTTCCTCATCCAAAGGCACCAGTGTGTGCCTTTATAATATAAACATTACATTCAACTGGGGTTTAAACCCACTGAGGTATACTGCATACCTTCAGTAGTGACCTCATGCTGGACTATTATTCATAAGTGAATGTATAACCAAGAAAACCAACACTGTGAAGCCTTTTGCCCCCCCTGTCAAACAGCCTCTCTCCCATAAGTGTTAGCTGAGGAGCAAAGGGTTACAGGCAGTGAGGAACGACCACTGCAATGTCCAGAGGCTCACTTAAATCACCTAATAATATACTGGCACTAAGTGTCAGGGATTCACAAAAGCAGGACCCAAAGATGCAGACAACACAGGGGCAGAGTGCAGTTCAGGGTTTAATTAAATAAAAATCCAACAAACAGAAAAGCAAAACTAAGGCACAAAAAACAATTAAAACAAAATAACAAGGTAACTAATAAATCCATGGGAAAAACTTACAGGACAAGTACTGGGAAAAAGCACTAGAAACACTGGGATGTGAGACAAGATATGACAAGGCTTTGACGAAACGTAGACGATGAACTGGCAACTCACAGAGGGAATCACACAGACTAAATACACTATAGGGTAAGGAGGGAATGATACACAGGTGACACAGGGAGGAGGAGACAATCAACAACAGGTGGAGACAGTCACCCACTGGAGGGAAAATATATTAAAGGGGACACAAGGAGGATGCAGCCATAAACTAATAGACGGAGAATACATGAGCAAAGAGAAAGGGATCAAACTGGAACTAAACACAGAAGACTAGAACACAGACAGGAACCAAAGGGGTAAAACAGATCATAAGAGAAGACAACAGGAGGTGGAAAGCAAAACACAAGGCAAGGAATAAAGCTAACAAAATAAAACAGGAAACAGAGGAACTAATACAAGACATAAACCTATCAACGTAATAGGAACCAAAAAACTAGGATCATATACAGTACATGACACTAAGTACAGGTATTCCACATAGTTTCAGTTTTTTTAATAAAAATTCAAACCAAGTAATTCTTCCACAATGTAACTATCATCATAACACATAGTTATGCTTTAAATCTAATCAGGGCTGATTATAGTTGCTTGCTTTTCAAGTATACGTATATAATCTCAATTACATGTAATCTGTTACAGCCCGACCCTGCTCTTGTACATGGACAATGACACAGCCTCCAATGATCAACTAAAGACTGCAGCTAACAAAGATGCAGATGCAAAAGATTTGCAAATGAATTCAACACATTTCTTAGATGTCAAAGACACAGACATTGGTGAGAAATGCCAACTGTCTTTGTGTATCTATTGTGTATCCTGTCAGTGAAATTATTCTCCTGATTGATTGTATTATTAGTGAGGCAGCATATGTAATAATGGTCAAACAAAGGTGTGCCTGATCATTTGTCACGACGAGGTCATTTAATGTGGAGCAATCCTCTATCAATATTAATCGATCAATACATCTGCTTCAAATAAGTTCCTCCAAGAATGTTATTGTCAGTAAAAAGTGTTTCAAATATGGCAATAAAGGAGTAATCAGCATATGTTACTAATGCATCATGTATCAATACAAATGCATCACCAAAATTATACTTTAATTAGATTTGGACTAAATTAGCTTTAACTGTGAGGGCAGATCTTTGCTTTTTTTGATTGTCAACAACTCCTTTAAAGTCCAAAGAAATAAATGTTTCATTTATGCAGATTCCTTCCTCCATTGTTGTCCATAAAGACACATCAAGGAGCCTCACTGTTGCACTGGGCGACCTGTTCCTTCACTATCATGAACACTCACTGTAGTTCATTTGAACTCATACACACATACACTGTCCTGCTGCCTCACATGCTATAGTACAAAATGTGTATTAAATAATCTGCAGAGGAAAATAGTCCCTTAAAAATACCCAGCTGTTTAAGGAAATTACTGGTGTTTTTTTATGAATAACTATATGCTTTAACCAAAAATGAAATGGCTTGTCATAGACAGGTGAGGAGAGTAATAAGAGACATTGTTGATTTGAGTCATTTGGAGTGATGTGTGACAGGAAGGTCGCGGTGAGCGTGAAAAGGAAGGCGTATAAGATGGGAGTGACGAGAGTGGACAGGATCAGGAACGAGCACAATCAAAGGGACGTCACATGTTGGATGGTTTGGTGATTGAAGTGAGGCAAGATTGAGGTGGTGAGGACACGTCCAGAGGAGAGGTGCAGGGCATGATGGGAGGAGGCTGGAGCTGCAAGGCAGGAGAAGATGAGGAAGGCCAAAGAGAGGATAGATGAATGTGATGAGAGAGGATATAAAGTGGAGGATGTGACGGAGAGGAATGGAGAGGACAGGGGGAGATGGAGAAGAAAAATCTGCTGTGGCGACGGGAGCAACCAAAAGAAGAAGAGATTTAAAATATCCTGTAATGATCAACATCTATATCTATATATCTATAATCATGGATTGATTATACAAACATTGTATAGCTGCATGCTAAGTCCATGTCTACCATAATGTGTTTTCATCTCTGAGGTAAGAGCAGTTGAATAAATGGACAAATGCTAACTAATATTAGCTTTCCTGTCATTGTCAGGCAGATTGTGAGAGTGTTAAATGAAATGTTGTTATTGTTCATAAAATAAATCAACATGAACTAAACCATCATGCAAAGCTTTAATATATGCAAATTAAATCTGTTGGATGTTTATTAGTGTCCGTTTCTTAAATACACTAAATTAAACATAACAGAACAAATCTATTTTAATGATTATGATTTACGATTTGTGTCCCAATAAAGGAGAGAAGTAATGAAGTAGTATTTGGTTGGTTGGTCAGAGCCAAAAGATAATCAGCTTCCAGCAGCTTAAACTTATAGCTGAGGGTAAAAATTAATGGGCTAAACTTTATAAATTCTCAACTATTTTCACTTTTACTCACACAAATTCAATTAGCTTCAAATAAACAAAGTGTGACAATGAGAAACCCTTTCACACGTTTTCATAGGTTTAGCTGTAAAATGATTAAATGCACGAATGCATGTCGCAGAGAAAACACAGATAAAGGTATTAGCATGTGCATTAGATTATAAAAGAAGAATTATACAGCTGCCAGGCAGGAAGTAAACCAAAACAACAACAGTTCTGCAGAGAAAAGACGTATGTATGATTCCTACTGTGTGATCCTTCACACAGGAACAGTGCAAGTTCTCTGTCAGTCAGAATAATGAGCTTATAGGCAAAGCACAGTGCCTCCTTGATCCCACACTCTGTTAGCAGGAGAGAGGCACTGAGAGGGGGAGAGGAAGTTGGAGACAGGGATGGAGAGGCAGTGAGAGATAACAGGTAGAGGGGGGGAGTGTAAAGGAGAGGGGAGAGGGTTAGATAGTGAGGGGGAGGGGAAACTTCTCTTTGATGAGAAAACCTCAACCACCGTTAGGCTCAGAAGGAAGTGAATATTAATAGAGTGCTGCATGACTTACAGTGGAAACAGTCCAGTATAATCTCTGAAACTTTCCCATTATACAATTAGACCGTTATTAATAAGAGTTGGAGGAGTGATCACCCATGTTTGTTTAGCCCCATTTGTACTGCCTTTTTAAGGCGCGACTGTTGTTCTTTTTTTCTGCCCCTTTGTTCTGTATAAACACAATGAAGGCATAATTGGGGTCTGTTTAGTTCCATCTGCAGTGGAGGTAGAACTGGTTGAAAACGATGACGACACAGCCCTGCTTCATGCATGCCGGCTCCAGCTCCTGTCAGCCTTATTCATGTACACAGACAGCAAACAGCCTACTATATATTAGCACTCCTCCAATGTAGATTTGCTTAACCACCTCTGTGATCTTATTCTGTAATGTTGATTTTGAAAAGTGCCTTTGCATGCACACTACAGCCTTTTCAGTCATTTTTGTGGATCCGTGTGTACGGGGATCGTTTAGGAAGCGATGCCCTGTGAACGCAGAAGTTTAGCAGCTAACTCAAAGAAGAAGAAAAACAACCAAGAAGGTCATCAAATTGGAGATTTTGGAGATCATTACCTTCCAATTAGAGGATGAGATCAACCATCATGTAACAGAGAAGGTATATCGTTTTCTTTCATGTTAATCCTTTACAAAGCGCTGCTCGACACATATGTTAGACATCACACTAGAATCAGACACTGCTGGGTTAAATATCACACTTCCTTTTATCGTGGAACTACAGCTCTCCATTTAAAATCACACACCGGAGCGCCGTTGTTCCGCCATTGCATTGCTGAGTGTGATCGAACAAAGAAAAATGGACTTCGTTGCGGCGCTGCTGCGTGATCTCTGTGTTTGTCTGCAAGATATCAGCAGATTTTGATCAAATTTTGTGTGGGGGTGGATCTTGGACCAAGAAACATTTTATTGGCAGATCCCAGTACTGCTGCAGATTCTGGGTCATTCTTTTACTTTCTTCAACATGGTGACTTTTTAACATTCTGCCTGAATCAGCTCATTACGTTCCACTACTGCAAAACTAGTAATGATAAACACATGATTCCAAATGCTAGTAGTGGGTTTCCAGGGTCGAGGAACTAGGTGGTGTTACTTAAAGATTCAAGTAAAGAAACGTCATAATGCTTATATCAGCATACTGTGTGCTATATCCAATAATACAACAACTGATGATCTCCTTATGATGATACAAAATGGATTGCACATATTGTCCACACTCACAAGAATGCCCATTTCTGTTTAGGTCTTAGTGACGACAGCGCTGGCCGAGGTATACGTTCTCTCAATGTTCAAAAATAATAAAGTTTTAGATTCTAGACATCTGTATCAGTGTTGACCTCAATAATCCAGTATTAGTTGTGTAGTATATTTTCTATAAGCGTTGCACTGTGTTACCAAACACAAATTAGGCAGCACAATAATGACAAATCCGAGTCACTGTCCTGTAGTCACTGCAACATGATTGTGTGACTGAGGACAAATGTTAATCTTCCAGGAAAAAGTCCTCTGAGTTAGAACTGTCACAAATATGCTCAAATTCTTATTCAAATTCATCTCTTAGTGCAAAATTATGCACCTCATTTATAGATAAAGTCATGATAATCTTATATTACAGTTGTAGCTTCATGCTTTTGCTGCATCAACAACTCACATATCAGTCACACAACATGATGGGAAAAAAATTACAGTACATGCTATCTGCTACTTAAAAATAAAGTTTTAGAACAAAAACATGTAAGAAAAACAATAATTTTCAAAAAAATTTGCATTTTGAGAGCAGAATATAGTGAAAACAATAGCAGAGATTTATATGGGGTGTTGGATGGTATCCTACCTCAGTAGATTCAGGATGAAAAGCATGAATATATAGTAAACTGCTTATTCTATGTAAGAAAAGTATTCCCAAGAGCCACAACAGACTGATGAAACACACATGCAAGCTGTAGTACGGTATGTACATCCAGTGTTTTATGACGTCCCTTGGTGGAGCTGGTCTGTGTAACCATGGCTCTAAAGACGAGTACTGTGCTTACACATGAAAGAAGTGATATTACACAGCATACACCCCCTCTGCCAACTCCTGACTTCTTATACATGAGTCACGTCATCAGCAAACACACAACACAAGCAATAATAAAGCCACTAATACATGCACAGTCGTGGCTTTACGTTCGTTTTAATAGCAGTTTGAATATAATGCATCATAATACTAATGTACTAACACTCCATGTGGTGCTACCTCTATCTAACCATCCGTCCATCCAGATGCCCCTTTACTATAGTCCGTCCCTCCACACACATTCTTTCAGTCAGTAGATTCCAACCAGTGGTACAGAGTGAAGTATTTCCAACCTTTAGTGCCGCAGTGTCATAGTGAGAGCTCTCTCCAAGAATATCAACTCCGTCTGCCTGCTGGAAAGTCAAGCCTGGGGCCAAACAGCTCTCCATCCATTCTTAATACTTCATACATAAGCATGAGGAGCTCCTGCTCAGCTGACATGTGGGACATACATAGTCTATGACATGACCTTACAAGTAAAATCAGTAACTTTACTTCATGGCCCTAAATCTGCATAAATATAGCAAGTTATTTTCAATGAGGATGAGCTCAATCAAATTGTAACTGGGACACTGACATTTATTAGCATGCTATATCACTTTTGTACAACTAATAAATGACAGTTCCCTTAAATGTGAACCATATTCACCTTTTATGTGTTTGGAAAGCAACAGAAACAGGTGATAAACAAGGTCTGTTTCTCAGTGTGGTCAAAAGTTCTCTATTGAAGCAATAGCTAAGTCCTGCTTGAAAAGTAGATACATGTTTCTACAATATGGGAGTGATATCATAACTAAATAAAATCGAGCACAATCTTTTCATGAGATTTTAAAAAAGTCACATTAAACTTACTAGCTATGGCATTATCTATGTAGTTTTTCAAGCTCATCAAATCAAATTAAAGATGAATTGATCTTCTTATATACAACGAATAAATGAGAGAAGGCAGCAATCTAGTTCAGGCACACAACTCGAGCTGCACTGCTGCAAACGCACACATGCACAAGACCTGCCTCATACTCCTCAAAAATCATCACACCCTCCCAATTTGGCGTTCTGTTTAAGATGCAACAATTTCCCATCTCTCCCTCTGCCTGTGAATGCTGCTGCTGCAGCATGCATTTGATTCTGCACTTTCATCCCCACCACCACCCCAGCATCCACCTGTAGGCTCCAATTAGGGGGTTCAAGACATTTTCTCATCACTCCCCAATACATTTATATAAACATATCTGTGGGGAGTGATGAGTTTGGAGCCAAGGCGCCAAAGTCTGTATGTCCTGCTGCTGTAAAGATAAACATTCCAAACTCGTTAATTGTCTGACTGAAATAACTTTACTTAAGGGGTCTAATCTAATCAGTACATACCAACAACTGTGGCTCATGTGGCGACACTACGAGTGTCTACTTGGATCTGCTGTAGCTGGCAAGCTAACCGCTAACATGCTTACCAGCCAGAAACAATGACAATGTGGTCCTATGATTGTGGATTATTTTATTCAAATAAAGAGTTTGTAGATAAACAAGATCTGTCAGCTATAGCTAAAGGACAACAGGTTCACACATTATTCATAAGATATGAATTTGAGTATCATAGTTCATGCTGCTTTCACTTTCCTAAAGGTCCCTGTCCCTGGAGCTGCAGGCTGCATGAAACTTTTCCCCCATACCTCAGAGACTTGTCCTAATCTAACTCTAAATATTGTGAAATAAAATTCACATCAATAATCAATGAAGCTGAAATAAGTTAAAAACTGTGGCTTGTATGCAATTTAGACGAGAACATTTGCAGGCTCCTCATCTTCTCCCTGCTATATGTTACTGATATCAGTGCGGAGCTTTCTCCTCATTCCAGTTACAGCCATTCAGATGTCAGGATGCAGAGGAACCGGGTGGGGAGGGGGGGGTCCCCTGTGGTTCCCGTGATGCTTTTGAAGTTTCAGTGCAAAGGTTCTCTTTGCCTCCTTTATTCTCCTGTCTCTATGACTCACTCCACTTCTGACTCTAAGTCACTTCCATCTCCTCAATCAATCACTGTCTCTTATCCTGTCTTTGTCTTTCATCCTTCCTCTTGTGACACACACACACACACACACACACAAACACACACACACACACACACACATGCATATGTGCAGTATGCACACTCACACACAGTAGATAGGCCCCAGCACCTGGGCGTGCAGGTGATGTAGTCTGTCTAAAGTGTATTGTCTGATGTGGGGCCACTGAGGGCCTGTCCTGCATACTTTGATAAAACTCTGTGAAGTTTGCCAAGACACAGGGCACAAAGGGAAGCTGGCTGCACGGCACAGATGGTGCTTCAGGTTGTGGGATTATAGCTCTGTGGGTTTGAGACATAGAAGGATGCATTATGACTGTAAATTTTTCTCTGGTTGTGCTTGTAAATACATATTTATGCAAGATGCGGATATCAGTCCTGCTATTTTCCTGACATAATGTAAAGGTGGGCCATCTGATGACCACAATCTACCGGCGAGTCATAGAGACAGTGGTATTTAAACTTTACAAAACATCACTGTGTCCCCGGGTGACGGATTGTAACAAAGCAGCTTTGCAGATGAGGCGGTTGTGTCAAGACAGAGTTTTCAATCCCACAGTTTGTTTTAATGATGAAAATGCATACATTTAAGCTTGACTGTAGTCTACAGTGCATTTCAAAATGGAGAAAAAAGATTGTTACAGTAGAATAGAACACACATCAATACACAGCGATAGGTAGCAGCAAAGTACAAAAGTATGGGCAGGTAAAGACCGACTCTGTCCGTGTTCCAGCTTCAGTTTTATATCTGAACTTCCAGCTTCAGATTTGTATCTGACCTCTGGAGCAAAAAGACAATTTCTCTATACAGTGATCCAAGAGCTTTACTGTGATGTATATTCCTCAGTGAAGATTAATAAAACAGTTAGAAAAGGTTTTTCAGCTGTTGTTTCAGTTCAGGGCAAAGATGCTCACTGATGGAGGCGTAACTCTGTAACTTCTGCATAATTTCTCCATCCCACAAAAAAAAAAAAAAAATGCCTGGAAAAATTAAGAAACATTCACTTCTTAGTCATCTAAGCATGGACACAGTTAGGATCTGATGGTCTGAAACAATGTTGCTCTTAATGTTGTGCTTAATTACCATCATTTGTACAGCTAGAATCTATACAGACTGTCTTCAGCAATGGATCCCCATCCCTGTCACTTATTACTCGATTAGCTATAGCACTGGAGGAGTGCCAACAACTTATATGAGTCCTGTATTTGCAGTAGGGATTGAGCCAATGACAACCCTTGGGGATTTTTTTTTTTTACATGAATAAGTAATGAATGAAAGTAATGAATACTTGTATTCTTGTAGCATTCATTGATTTAGCTATTCTCAGCCCTGATTCATTCAAAGAAAATGCTGGGGACCATTATCCAGTGGTTGGTTTTAGAGGAGATGCATCATCGTTAAAATCAAAAGAGTGGATAATATTGCTGTAACACTGGAATGAAGTGGGTGATGATTGGGCTGCTCAGTGAGACAGCATTTTAAAAGTACAAGAGCTATTCCTTTAAATACTGGCATCCCCAGTCCTGTATGTTACTTCCCCAATGACTACCATTATACTGTTCTTCCAGAATAGAAAGATATACAATGTAATTGAATAGCTAGGCCTGCTAAGGACATGGGGCTGCAAAGAAAGAATGGATGAAGAGGCAGACACAATAAGAGAGTGCCAATTAGTAGAAACAACACGAGAGGTACTCTTTCCAAATGTAGTCCTCAGTTCTTATACTCAACCCGGTGTCCATAGGGATAACATACAGTAACTATGGCTGATGCTATGTCCAGTGCAGACATTCACTTCAGTGCTGGTGTAAGATAATCTGCCCGTGATGCGGAGAGTAAGGGAGTGGATGTCTGGGTGGTACATGAATGTAGCATGTCTATCTAAATATAGACTTATTCAGGTAGCTGTGGCTCAGAGGTAGAGCGGCTGTTCACTTGTCAGAAGGTCAGTGGTTCAATCCCCCTGCAGTCTGCATGTCGAAGTGTCCTTGGCCAAGATACTGAACCCCAATTTGCTCCCAGTGGCTGTCCCATTGGTGTGTGAATGGTCACCCCTCCTTGCCTAATCTAGCCTCAGCCATCACTGTATGAATGTTTGTGTGAATGGGTGAATGCTGGCTTCTGTTGTAAAGCACTTTGAGCGTTCAGCCAGACTATATAGGTGGTATTAAACTACAGCCCATTTACCGTTTACTTGTGTTTTCTCATTACCGATGCAAAATTGACCTTAACCATGGAGCTTGAGTTGCCTAATCATGTCTTGATCATATATTATTTCCCATAACCATTTAATCAATGCAAATGGATGCAAAATTGGCATTGGATGTAGGCCATAAGAACATTTTCAAGTCAAGTAATCTGGATTTCGTAGTAACTTCCAATATCAACGAAAAGGTAACCTCCACAGAGCTTCAGGGGATTGAAGTAACTTTGCTAACCTTGTTGATAAAGCTGCTGCAGTGCAGTTTGTGCAGTGTGTTTTTATTTGTGGCAAACCCTCAACTAACTGGTATCTGTCAGGCTGTTCAAATGCTACAGTAGTTAGCTCATTAGCTAGCAATTTACAGACTGACTTATAAACACGTATAGAAGCGATGCACACTTTCAGACAGCTCAGTCCTAAAGCTGTGAGAGAAGCGCTGCTTTGATTAGGTTTTTGCCTAAATCCACACCACCAGTGCTTCAATAATGTGCATCGCTTTTTAATGTAGCACACATTAAATCAATGGATGTTGGGATGTAAAAGAAAAGAAATGAAACAGAAAACACCTTGTTCCTTCCACTGATGGGTTAACGACACTTGAGAACCCCATGCACTCTTTTACTACAGATGATAGTGCTTTAATTGACAGTCTGAGACTGAGGGATCCATCCTGCTGTGGTGGATGCTTCACTTCTTTTTTTTTCTTATATACTCTTATTTTACAATTGACATCTCCCTCAGAGAGGCAAAAAGACAAGATACGGGATGCCTGTATGTGTGTGTGTCAAATTCAGAAGGATGTTCTACACTCAGCTGAAGCCTTTCATGTACCACATTTGATTCAAGTGGTACCTGTTCCAACACAAGGACTGCCATCTTAAACTGTTACTGGAAAACATTTCAGTCTGCAGGTATTTTAGTGGCCTTGCCAAGAAAAATCCATTTCTTTTAGGGGAAATCTCTAAATAATCTGAATACATCTCTGAATGTGTCCCAGTGATCGTCTTATCCCAGCTGAAGGTAATATTGCTCATGTTGCCAGTCTTACTCCACTGGAATGAGTGAGGGCTTCAAGATTATACTGAGGCCTGGAGCAGCTGTCCTCACCAACCCTTGAGGGAGGAGAATCTTATCAGCTCAACTAAAAAAAGAAGACACATCCAATTTAATGCCTTGAGCGTGAAAAAGGGTGTCATCGTAGTGCTGAGTACTGAGCTCAGTTAAGTTCAGATGAATAAGAGGAAAGCAGTCCTTCAGCAATCAGTGAAAACAACTCTTATGTAATATATTATTGCTGTCCTGCTGGATCCTTAAATCTCTAAAATGTGAATTTGTAATGTAGCAACTGGCATAATATTTAAAGACAGAATATAGTTTTACATTCAAGGAAAATGGTTTGTTTCAAATTGTATCTACACCAAAAAGACCATTGAAAGCTTAGGGGGAAAATAGATTCAACAAGCCTAGAAACATGAGCACTGAGATGACTGTATGCTAACAACAAACCCAGAGGACAGTTCAACTCATTCACAAAAACTAAAAAGCACTCGGAGAGCGCAGACCTCCGTCAAGGCAGCTCAGTTGCCATTTCACTCCAAATCACAACTACAGTAATTTTGTTGCAGACAGCCCCATCTTATGGAGCCTTGTAATCACTATATTACAACAGTACATGCGGTATAACCAATTCCTGAATCCAGGCAATGGTCCAGATCACCACCAAAATCTAATCAATTGGTCCTTGGGCCACTTCAAAACTCTCCTGCAAATGTCATCAAAATCCGTCTATAACTTTTTTGTGTTATCTTATTAAACTAACAAACCAACCAACAAACCAACCAACCAAGGCTGGCAAAACCATAACCTCCATGGCGGAGGTAATAACAACGACAACATTCCCATTTGAACAATAACATCGACGACAACATTCCAATTTGAACAATAACATCGACGACAACAATCCCATTTGAACGATAAGAACGACATTCAATAACAACATTCCTATTTGAACAATAACGACGACATCAACATCCCCATTTGAACAATAACAACGATGACAACATCCCCATTTGAACAATAATGACGACAACAACATCCCCATTTGAACAATAACAACGATGACAACATTCCCATTTGAACAATAACAATGACGACATTTCCATTTGAACAATAACATCGACGACAACATTCCCATTTGAACAATAACAATGACGACATTTCCATTTGAACAATAACAACTATGACAACATTCCCATTTGAACAATAACCACTACGACAAAATTCCCATTTGAACAATAATGACAACATTCCCATTTGAACAATAACATCGACGACAACATCCCCATTTGAACAATAACAACGATGACAACATTCCCCTTTGAACAATAACAATGACGACATTTCCATTTGAACAATAACATCGATGACAACATTCCCATTTGAACAATAACAATGACGACATTTCCATTTGAACAATAACAACTATGACAATATTCCCATTTGAACAATAACAACTACGACAACATTCCCATTTGAATAACAACTATGACAACATTCCCATTTGAACAATAACAACTATGACAACATTCCCATTTGAACAATAACAACTACGACAACATTCCCATTTGAACAATAATGACAACATTCCCATTTGAACAATAACAACTACGACAACATTCCCATTTGAACAATAATGACAACATTCCCATTTGAACAGTAACAACGATGGCACTTTAAAGCATTAATGTGATTATTTCCCACATAATCATAGCATACTTGAAATTATTCAGCTGTAAAAACATTCGCTCGTAGATAAAAAAGAACAATCCTGGTGAAAATTAGTCAGGCTATATGTTGTTCCCAGCACATCCATTCCAGTATACTGGGGTCTGATTGGTGCATTGCTGTCGTGTCATTTGCTATACTACTACTAAGGATTGCTAAATTGGCTTTTGTGGCCAACAACTGACTAGTATTGTGTCAATTCAATTCTTCTTTAGCTCATTTAATTCAACATTTAACCACATGGAGGTAATGAATATAATATGTTCCCCACCAAACAGAAGCCCTCTTATTAGATCTTGCTGTTGTTTCATCTGAATTCTGTTTGAGCATCGTATAGAACCATATAGGTCCCTTCTTCACAGCATCTCACAGGCATATGAATCATCTAAAGGTTGTAAGATATATACAATTATACTTTTTTTCCAAGCCTCGTTACAGCTACTTGTTCTGAAGGGGTTTGAGGTAGTAATTAAGGGGACTGGGTCTTTTTTATCTTCAGCAAAGGAGGACAAGTTGTTGCAGCTAAAATGAACATCTAAGCTTCATCCAGAGTGGAAGACTGGACCCACATGGGTACCGTGGAGAAGAGTAACGTCTTCCTGATGAGGTTAAATTTGGGACAGTGGAGAAGGAGAGGACCATGTTTCTGTGTTGCCAGGGTAACTCTGTATATCTTTGGTGTACATCCTAGACTACCTTTGTGTGTTGGAATACAGTTTCATGTGTTTCATGTTCAACTTTTCAATTTTGAGAAAGTTTCTTATTATTTTGAGATAATTTCTAATTATTTACAAGTCATAAGTTAGTCATTATTTTGAAATTTTTGCTAACTCTAAGTTTGTTGTATTTCCTACACATCAGAGTCCCTGTATTATATAAATCTACACATAGATCATCCCAGCTATATACATTAATTCTATTATCATGTCTGTTTTTTGTTAAGCATCCCACTAAGAATACCCGAGGCATTGTGGTGGTTAAGGTTCCAGCTGTCTGTCACATTGAATCTAGCTGTATGAACCACTTAACTCAAATGCACTGCATCTCTTTTTTACCTACCTATCGAAGAGGTTTGAACCCAAGTTTCTGAAATGTCAGTCAGCTAAAGACATGGTGTGGTCTGTACTTTTTCAGCTGCATACACAGAACACGCCACATCTTTTCTCTGCCTCATTCTCACCTCTTTTATCCTCTATTTATTTATTTCCCCTACTTAGTTGTGAGGGTTGCTCGCTGACCTGATGTTCCCACCCTGCATCTCTCAGAGCAGTCCTGCCTCAAGAGTCACATTTTCAGTCTTTGAGTGAGTGACTCTGGTCGGTTGCCTCACTAATTGGACCTGGAGAGGTTGAGGCCGAGTTGATGTGGCCCTGTTTCACTTTCACTTAGGCTCTGAAGGGAGTGCGGGCAGAAACGCTCATTATGTACTATGTTTGATGGTGATTTGCAGTAAGAGGTCTGGAAAGTGTTTGCAGCTGCACAGAGGTAGAGTCGAAAAGAGCAAGTCAAAGTGAATAAGCCGAGACACTTGGAGGGAGTGATGGTTGAAAATACAAATTGAATGATGAAACAATTCTGTGGGTGATGAGTTTCAAAAAAATGAACACATCTACAGTCAGGCTTACTAACTGTTATGGCTCATTGAAACCAGAGAAAAAAGGGCTCTATCTTGTGCAAGATAGTGTCTGATGCAGTTGACAATTTCAAGCCCAGTGCAAACATTTTTTAAGTAGCAAACATAGTTATGGTCTTAAAATGGGGTGTGGTCCAGAATTTTGTTGGTGATCTTGTGGCAGCAAAAAGCAACAAAAGGCTGCTCTATAGCTAGTATTATTCATGCTGTTTAAAGTTTACATTATTTAAATAGTAAGATGCACCATAGGCAGCTTCACAACACAGCTTGTTAAACACTAGTGATGCAAGGTGCAGCTCTGACATCATCATCATGAAGTTAAGCTGCTGTCCTTTGTGCATAAATGGCACAGACGACAGAGATAGACTTAACGTTTCTAACGTTTCATTTATAATGTATGAATTCTCACACTCACATCCCATCTGCTGTTAATCAGAAGGACACATTTTATGAGCCAAACTGAGGACTGTAATCTGAGAGTGCATCACTAGGCCTATTAAACACAGAGGGATGCACACACCTGTCCCTCAGCAAGTGTTGTTATTTAAACAGCAATGTGCCAGATGCAGGCACACCTGGCTTTTAAAGGAAATGGGAGATGACTCTCAGAATGAGGCCAAGATTGTGTCCCATTCATTGAGCAAAAGACATTCGGCCCCAAATGCACTTCAGGGCCCTAAGTGGTGGTTCTGTTCCGAAAAGCTACTGATATTATGCAAGGCGATGCTTATTAGCAGGTAAATACATTCTAGTATTTAGGGGAAGATACTGCATGCATGTTGTTGAATTAGACTACATTTATAAAAATTTATTCTTCAACCATCTGCAGTTTACATTAGTGTCTAATTCTTCTCTATAGTTTGTCATACTTTTCCTTTTTCGCTTCATTTTTTATTTTATTTGTCGTCTTCTCTTCGTTGTGAAAAATAACGAGTTGTCAGTGAACACAGTCTGTGCAGGAATATTTTTCCCTATCTTCCCTAATCCAGAATGGCTTCTACTATAATGAGCAGAACTACTGCTGCAGGAAACAAACCAAGAGAAGCACATCATTAAGTGCCTTTGGATGGTGGGAAAAATACAGATATTTCTCAAAGCAATCAGATCAATTCTTTAGGCTTAACATTTTAGTCATTTTGTGCTGCCCCTGACATTTTTCTGTTCGGTGTCTCATCGTTAGATTGTTTTTTTATATTCATTATTTATAGCCACAGATGACTCCAGACAGATCTTTAGATATTAAATTAATACTTCATGAATCAACAAACACTGTCATATAAGAATTTTATGGAATTTCCTATGAATGCTGTAACTGACAATTCCTCACTATTAATGCTTTCTGAATTTCCCTCTTTCAGCCCTTCACTTCATCACATTGTGATATACAGCTCATACACAATGCATGCAAAAATACTGGATATTACAGGGCGCACTGGTGGCTCTGCAACCTAAGGACCAAAATTAAATTCTTCATTTTGGTGGACTTAAATCTGGCTCTTATGCATCACCTCTACTCTTCACCATAACTGTTCCTGTCAATCAATGCTGCACACTGTCAATCAGATATAGAATGACAGTCTGAAAGTCTTGAGAAATGCCAGATAAGAGCTGTGGGCTCCGACCTGAGCCTCATGCAACTTTAAAACTATGCTGAATGAGAGAATAATTATTAAAATATGACGTTTTCTATCTTCCTCATTTTAGCTGTTGAAACTTTGTAAAAACTGGGTGCTAACTTTGGAGAGAGTGGACAGATTAAGATGAACACTTCATGTTTAAATGTGATCCAATACTGTAGCCTTGCAAAGAGGCATGTGTAGCTGACAGTGTACAGCTTTTGTTGGGACTGTGTCACAGAGGTGTTGATTTATTTCCATGCTAATTTCAGGCTGTCGCTTGTATCATAGTTTAGCCACAGTAGCATACCTAGTGTACTCAGACATGTCTGTCCACATTCAGCAATCGAACCTCCACTTTATTCTGTTGCTGTGGTGGCTGCAGAGGTGTCCTGTATCATGGGATACCGACTGGGGTCATATGCAGTCAGATTCCCACATGAATGAAGCCTCATCAGTGTTGCTGCTGGGAGGATCAGATGGGTGGAAGGGCGGCCCCCGGGCACCGCAGCAAGAGAAACAGATCTCCAGTCCCAGCCAGGCACAGTCCCAGATGGGTCCTACACACACACACACACACACACACACACACACACACACACACACACACACACACACTCTAGATAATCTATGATTGACGGAAGAAAATAGTTTGTTACCCATCAGCATGGAAATGGGATGCATATGCTCCAATACATCCCAGTACACAAACACAAACATATTTACTGTATTGTGTACACGCTCACTGAATTCACCATGGCAGCAGTCCTCAGCAGTGTAGAACGCACTTTAGTAATCGTATGTAATTTCTATTTTGCGTGTGTGTGTTTGCATTCTGTCCCAGCAACAAACATGTCACAGCAACCGAGCCGTGAAATGAGAAGACGAACGCTCAGGAGGATTGAAGGGTCAGCTCTGGACCTGACAGGGTCTCTGTGAAAAGTACGTCCAGTCTGTTTGTGATGGCAAACAATAAACACAGACACTGTGTTTGTACCATTGAATGAAATTAATCAGGGATGAAATATGACAAATTGCAGCACAGCTTTTCATACATGGAGGCCTGAGCGCTCACCAGACCTCCACTGAATAGTCTGTGGTCAGACAACAGGAAATGAAACTGCAAATATGACTTTCAGCTCTCTGCTGGAATTGTAAATAGCAGAAAGGCATTTAGTGGGTCCACTTCTCTAAATACAGCTGACCTTGAATGGCGTACACACAGCCTTTCTGTAATGGAATCAGTGTTTCCCCTAGGTTTATTGGTTGGGTGTTGCACGTTTGAAAACCACAGATATTTTAGCCTGGTTTGCACTTTTGGGTCGGGGGGCGCCTGTGGTTCAGTGGTAGAGTGGTCATCCATTTATCAGAGCGTTGTGATTTGATCCCCATCTACATGTTGCAGTGTCCTTGGGTAAAATACTGAACCCCAAATTGCTCCCAATGGCTGTTCCATTGATGTGTGAGTGTTTGTGTGAATGGTTACCGCTCCGAATGAGCAGGTGGCACCTTGCATGGTACGATTATCACCACTGTATGAATGTTGTATGAATGGGTGAATGCTGGCTTGCGTTGTAAAGCTTTGAGTGGTCAGTCAGACTAGAAAGGTTCTATATAAGTACAGTCCATTCACCATTGGTCCATCTTTGGTTTTGGGGACGTTTTAATTATATGTAACGTACCGACTTCGTCCTCAACTCCGGTTACTTTCACTCAACCTGTCTCCTCTGCTTCGCTCTGTGTGTGAAGCATGGATGAGCCACACCCTCGGTGGAGAGCAGAGCAGAGGAGAAACCAGTCATTGATCAGGACAGCAAAACGCATAAAAGACGCTCATGCTCTGCTGAAATGAAACAAATGCACAAATAAATTATGTAAATTCCATAAATAAAATATTTTGTGCCTTTCTTTTTGGGAATGGATGGCAGAGGAAACACTGGGAGTGTAGCTGTCTGTGCATGGCTCTGCAAACTGCTGCAACATCTCCTCCTGTGGCATCTGCCTCTAATGTTCATACATCTGCTTGATGATGATCTTCTGGTCCGTGGAGACACCATTTTTAAGAAGCTGCAGGTCAAACGGATCCATATTATTTTCCTATGACACAGTCTTCATATTGTTTTGCCCCCAATGTCTCCTCACCATAGCCATGTTATTGCAATCTATGGCTTCCATCAACTGTAATTCGTTGGACTTTTCCACTCCGCCGTAACTTCAGCTGAGTAAGCAAGAAGTTAGCACATGTAACTAGCACACAAACAAAGGACACAGGCCTCTGAAACAATATATCATCTTATTTACAGTATTGCAATATATTAAATCATGTGATTCATATTGTATCCAGATTCTTCCCAATATGCAGATATTCTCTGCTCTCACATATTTATGCATGGAGTCCATTTTTGCTGGAACATTTTGGGTCTGTGACATTTGCATTTTACTTGTGAACAATCGACAATTTATTTAAAATGAACGTCTTTTAATTGTTATTATACACGCATATTTCTTGTTCTTTTACTTTGTGACACAGGAGAAGAATAGGTATGGTTTTCGTACCTGGAGACATGACAGAGAGGCGTCGGCATCCAGTGGAAATCTGGAGTTAAGCTACTTAATTTCAAAACATTCTATAATATTTTCATGTTTTTTTTACACAGCATCAAAATATCAGGATCCATGGTTTAACTTGGTTTGATATTTGGCCTCTGGTGTGCTAACTGTACTTTGATCACAGAACAAATTACAGTGTAGGGGTGCAATCCTCCTGCAACGATGAAAGCAACACTATGGGCACCTGAACAGTGTAGAAAGTCCCCACTAAACCCCAAATCCAGTTCCTTTTTTTAGGCGTCTAAATCAACCAGAAAGTTGGCAGTAAAAGTCACTAAAATACAAGAAATGAACACTGAATGTGAAGAGAAGATGGCTCAATACTAGTGAAATTATTTTACATGTCAAGAAACATTAAAATAAGTTGGGTCAGTCTAGAAATAAGGATTGAAAAAGTAAATAGTAAATAACTTTTAAAACAAGATAATTAATCGAGGTTTCCAGATCTAAGATTTTAAATCTTGGCAAATACAGAACAATTTGCAGGGTGGCTTCCCACAGCTAAACAAACAAATAAACAAATACATAAATAAATAAAGTAAATAGATAATAATAATCTACTTTATGTGTTATTTCCTTAATTATAGCTATGTAGGGGTGGGTGTTTGTCATTGTCTCACTGGTTTGAACGACTTGTCTTTGTCTATAAACCCAAACTCAACATCTAAGCATGCATCATATAAATCCAGGTTATTTTCCGTTCTTTGGGGACACAAGGTTTTTCTTGTTTTCATGTTTTCATCAGATTCTAATGTTGTTGTCAGTAAAGTTTAATGTACCTCTTAGCGTAGCATGGTTCCTGTAGTTATACATCATGCTTGTACTCTTAGTGCTGTCAGCTAGCATGCATTAGAGATTTGAACGATGGAGGGCAGAAAAGGCACAACGTAAAGCTCAGTGTGACTATTTGTTTTTTAATGAGCTTTTTGTCTATGTGGGGATCATGTGTGTCTGTGTATGTGTGTGTGTGTTGTCGTCCATATACTGCATGCATGCCGCATCAGTGTGTGTGTATGTATGCATGCAGTGTCCCTGCTGTATGTGTGAAGGCAAATGGATATATTTAGGTTTTGTCTTAGCAGCAGTTTTCTCATCTCCTGCTGTTGAAGAGCTATTCAGTGAAAATGTGTTTCTCTGTTATTGGGAGGCCGTCTGAATAATGCATCCTGAACAGTGCCTCGTTCAGACGCTGTATACAGTAATGTTCAAGGCCAGGTGCTTTAGAATGGCTCCGTCTGTACGCTGTTAAATATACATGAGCAGTTAAGTGGCTTTCTTTGTCAATAAAATTAACTACATCCGTGCAAAGCTAACAAATTTCAGTGCAAGCTATTTCAGCCACCTACTGTATGTAGGATGACATGGGATGGCAGGATTTATAGGATGGCATAGGATTGCAGGATTTATAGGATGGCATAGGATGGCAGGGTTCATAGGATGGAGTAGGATTTCAGGATTAATTGGTTCTATTCCAATACTTATGGTAGCCAAAGATTAAACTTGTGTTTAGTCTGGTCTAAAATAGTAACATGCAATTCTCTCAGGCCTTAAGTAGCATCATCTGGTCTTAGGTCTCGAAAAACAATAAATATATTGTATTTTGAAACTAGAGGTCACTCAGAGAGCATATAAGAGAATTTACAAATCCTCTTATGGCGATGCCACGACCAGCCCTGCTCTGCCTGTGATTGGCTTGACATGACGATGATGTTTCTCATGTTGCCCCTCACTGAAAGAACTTTATGAGAAACGTTATCATCATGCCAAGCCAATCACAGGCAGAGTAGGGTGGGTCATGGCATCGCCATAGTACTTTTTTTTTAAATGCTTGATCCATTCCATTGTCCAGATTAACCTCAAAATCTAACCACCTGTCCCCACCTTACTACAAAATTCAAACGAAAGATTGTCTTATTTTTTCTCACTAAATACAAAACTGGATGCTTACCTTTGCCAAGGAGGTTATGTTTTCACCCATGTCCGTTTGTTTGTTTAATGGCTTGTTTGTTAGCTGGATTGCATGAGAAATACAGGACAAATTTTCATGAAACTTGTTGTTGACAAGGCCTTTTTTGAGGGGTGGGACGTGGATCAGGAAGGTAAACAGACACTAAAACACTTTGTGGAGCTGAGAGGTGCTGCAGAATTGGGTGATAATTCTCTGTTGGTGTGTCACCAAGAATGACCTCATTCTCAGTACACAAAGGGCCTGCTAATTCAGTCTATTGTTTATAACATATTGATTAATGCAGCTTTAAAATAATCTAGTAAACAGTTTAATAACACAGCTCTCTTCGTCTTCTCCTCTGATAATCTTTATGTGGATGGAACTTTTTCCTGTGTTCAGATACGGCTGCTATACTATCACCTACATTTCTCTTATTGAGGCTTGCAGCCAATTCTGGTGTGAAACATATTTTTTTTACTTAATGAAAAAGAAATATTGAGGATTGCAGTCCTTCATTTCCTTTGGGAGATGTAGGTTATAGTTACAGTTTGACTCAGCTTTATGGACTTTCTCATTCCTCTTCCATTATTCTAAAGAGACAACATTTTCTGGTGATAGAAATGGTCAGATATTTGGTGTTGGAGCAAATACAAAGGCTTCATGAAGCCTCTGAGTTGAAGCTGATCATCTGTGTTATAGTGGATATGTTGCCCAGTAAAACTAATGTCCTAACTGGGCCAGTAGAACAAATAGCAGGTGAATTATAAACAGCAATAATGCTCTTTTCAGTGTGCTTCTCTACAATACTTTTTTCTTTTTTCTTTTTTGTCTGACAAGCTTCTCAGATTTCTTGCATCACCCTTTCTTCTTGCATTTAACACCTCAATGCATGCTTTTCTTTAAAAGTGTAGATTCATTGTAATAATGACTTGAAACGCTGGTTTTGCATCAGTTTCTCCACAAGCATTAAGACATAAAAGGGAATTAAATCTACACACACACTGATCAGAGCACATCAGCTGTTTTGCACCTTGTCATTAGTATGGTCATATTGATGTAGTCATGTAATATCACTCTATAACACGATTTTCTTGAGCCAATAGACTTTTTCGGCATCCATGTTGAGGTTTAGGCCCACCTGGTATTTACAGCTGGGAAAAATGCTTTGGTGGACACAGGCCCTTATTCCAGCAGTACCAGTCCCATCTGTCACCGGATCATCACCAAAATTTAATCACCTCTAGGATATGCAAATCCGTCCTTTAGTTTTTGTGTAATCCTGCTAACAAACTAACTAACTGACAAACAAATAAACAGACAAACAAACAAAGAAACCGAACCAATCACCTCCTTGGTGGCTGTAATCACAAGGCAACACAGATAGAAACCCTGGATAAAATGTACAACCCACAAAGACACAGCATTTGCACAAAACAAACACACACACACACACACACATACAAATGCTTACATGCCAACACATGCACTAATACGTACACACACCGCATATTGTTGGGCTATAAAAACACTCCTTTTTAAAGGCCGCTTACAGTCCAGATTCTCTGCAAGTCTGACAGATTGGGGGAGACTGTTCGAGAGGGTTGGGGTGAAAACAGCAAAGACACGATCACCTGTTGTTGTGCATGTGGAGCAAGCACTGGATAAGAGTCTAAGATTGTAAGATCTGAGAGGTCGAATGAGGAACCAGAAGGTGGGAAATGTAACTGGGGGCGAGTTTGTGCAGGGCCTTAAATGTAATAAGCAGGAGTTTGAACTAAATTCTGGATTGTATCGGAAGCCAATGGAGGGATGGAAGTTTGAGGGTAAAGTGGGAATGAATAGATCTAGTTAATAGCCTGACAGCTGAATTCTGAACTAACGGTAAGCAGTTTATAGTGGATTGACTGAGAGTCTAAACGGGAGAAAATGAAAGTGGAACTAAAAACTGAGATTGGTAAATGATAACATAGATTGGATTTTCCCAATTTTTCTAAGCTGAAAGAAAGTGGACTGGACAAGTTTGTTGATATGGAGATCAAAATAC
>CM075202.1:21565000-21662500 GCA_037577475.1 Chaunax sp. Z400 | reverse complement strand
ATATTATTATTGGATGTATGGGATATTATTATTGGACAAATGGGATATTATTATTGGACGAATGGGATATTATTATTGGATGTATGGGATATTATTATTGGATGTTGGAGTTCATGATAGAAGATGTTACTATGCTGCTTCACAAGGAGTCCCTTAATTAAAATATAGCTTTTTGTAACGTTCTTAAGTTGTCTTTTCTTACTGTCATGATTCCTCCTGTTCATACTGACCGTTTTAATTAGTGACAATTGTGATAATTAGATCTTACATAAATAACTGTTCGTCAATGCAGCTGGTTCTCTCTGAAACTTTCATTGGCTAAATCTAGACCAAAATACTTTACGTTTTCTTTGACTAAATAAGATGTTTAGTAGACTAAAACGTGACTAAATAAGGATAATGTTGATTAAACATGATAAAACTAATACAGACATTTGACACAGGACTGAGATTGAACTGAACAATAGCTGCCAAAATGAGCTCTACTCCTAAGCACCATTTCTACGGCATACCGGCTCTACTCGACTTGACTCTACTGCCTTTTTTCTACTTTTCATTGGCTAAAAAAAACCTGGTTCTACTTTTTTTATTACATCCTCCATTGTGGTTCCAAGTGAGCTGAGCAGGTACTTAAAGGCCACGTCAAACGTTACAGACCACTGATGGGTCAATGCCCGGCATGCACAGAATATCCTGAACAGCACAAATCCATGGCCGCCACACTCAAACAGCCAAGCGACTTTAGCGGCCATAACTTTTTTTAATTGCAGCAGCTATATTGAGGAGGTGCAGACGTTCCTGTCTTAAACAGCTGATGAGAGGATCATGAGAGGTGTGTGTCACGTTGCAGTTTCACACGGCGTCCATCTACCCTTAGGAGGTACTGTCCCGTAATGGAAAACGACCTGCAGAAAAGTACCCGATACCAAGCCGAGTCGAGTCGAGTAGAGCCGGTACTACCCAGTGGAAATGTGGCTCTGTCTGAGTTAAGGGTGTATCCTCCAAAGTTACACCTTTTTTGTGTGACATGCCTCTTTCCTGTAGAAGACAGCAAATTCTGTTTCCCACCATCTTCAATGGAGACATGGTAGAAAAGGTTCTTTGGTCAGTCTGGACAGAGGGGGTTTCTTACAGCAAGCAGGAACAGTTTCAAACCACATACTGTACACATATGTATGAGTGTATATGCCTGAAACATTTATTACATACTGTCTGCTGGATATAAGTATTTGTTCCATTCATGTGGGATGTTTACTAGTTTATTTAGGTTTTTGTTTATTCTGGCAACAAAAAAAAAAAACTCTCACAATTTGTCAGTGTGAGGGTGTAGAAGGAAAGCCCAACATGTAGTAGTAGTGCTGTGTTCTCTTGAAGCACTTTGGTTGCCAGCTGAATCTGTCTCCAAGTCTGTGTGTGTGTGTGTGTGTGTGTGTGTGTGTGTGTGTGTGTGTGTGTGTGTGTGTGTGTGTGTGTGTGTGTGTGTGTGTGTGTGTGTGTGTGTGTGTGTGTGTAGGTGTGTGTGTGTGTGTGTGTGTGTGTGTGTGTGTGTAGGTGTGTGTGTGTGTGTAGGTGTGTGTGTGTGTGTGTGTAGGTGTGTGTGTGTGTGTAGGTGTGTGTGTGTGTGTGTGTAGGTGTGTGTGTGTGTGTGTGTGTGTGTGTGTGTGTGTGTGTGTGTGTGTGTGTGTGTGTGTGTGTGTATGTGTGTGTGTGTAGGTGTGTGTGTGTGTGTGTGTGTGTGTGTGTGTGTAGGTGTGTGTAGGTGTGTGTGTGTGTGTAGGTGTAGGTGTGTGTGTGTGTGTGTGTGTGTGTGTGTGTGTGTGTGTGTGTGTGTGTGTGTGTGTGTGTGTAGGTGTGTGTAGGTGTGTGTGTGTGTGTGTGTGTAGGTGTGTAGGTGTGTGTGTGTGTGTGTGTGTGTGTGTGTGTGTGTGTGTGTGTGTGTGTGTGTGTGAGTTCTCATGTGTTCTCCTCTTGTCTTGTCTGTTACCTTTGCTTAGCTTACTATCTAATCGTACTGTATGTAGTAGATTATTAGCTATTAGCTCATGTTTACCTCATCAGCCATTTGTCTGTGTGTCTATTGTAGAAATACAGTGGAATTAAATGCAGTGACTCATTAAAACCCTTCTGTCACACTGGAAATACATCAAGATGCTTTTTCAACAGCATTATTGAAGCCTTCATATGTGCATGAGCCATTTCTGACTAACATTAATGTGAATTAATGAATGCACACTTCAATTTACAACCATTTCACCTTCATGAACTTCCAGTGTACATCAATGAATAAACCATGTGTCATGACTTAACAGACCACATGCATTATGATGCATTAAATGATCATTTTAATGTTTAACTTAATTAATGAATAACCAGTGATGTAGTTAATCTGTTAGGCTTCATTAATCCACAATTATCCATTGCTGCAGAATCCTGTCCATACATATCAGCTGTGGGGTCTGTTAGAGGCAAACTCCCCCCTACTGTACATAAAGTAAATTAATGTGCACCAGTGCACAACAGGAGTCAGTTGGAATATCCTCATGTTTTCTCATCTCTCATTTTCTTTATGACATATTTTATGTTTCATAATTCCAACAGCCCTGATGAAATAAGTCTCATAGGAATCTAAAAGCTGCAGGAAACATCTTAATATTCCCCAAACCCACTGAGCTATTAATATCCACCAGGGTTAGTGTTTTTGGTGACATTACACATCTTCATTTTATACAGAGCTCTGGTTTGTACAAATATTTATTATGCTGAAAGCCTAAAATAGATTCTATTAAAGGGTGGATTTTCTCTACAGCTTTTAAACCAGTCAGCGGATGATAAGTAGTTATTATAATTTGAAAGGAGAGAAAATGTTTAATTAAAAATTCATTCTATTTAAAATCATGGTGTGGCTCATAGGCACAGCAGCTGAAGCTGTAATTCACTTACTGGGCTGCCTGAATGGAGAAAATCCCAGCCTGATACCTTAAGAATAACATAACAGACCTGAGGGGAATATATTATATATATTATAATATAATAACTTCCATTCAAATATTTAATCATTGTTTATCTTGCTGGGAATTTGCACCAGAAGATAAGTCATACAGATTGTTGGGATATTCTTTGCTAAGCCCTCATCTGCTCACCAGTTCACAGTGGTAGCCCTGATATGCACCACTCAAAATGATGCTCAACAGTATGGGACCTTGATTTTTCTCAGTTAGACAGACCAAGTGTCTCATTTCTAGCTTCAATTTGATTGGCTGAAACATTTCAGAGGGTTTAGCAAAGGGTGAATTTCCACAAACATATCCAAATGACTCTTTCGCCCACATCTGCTGCATGATGGTGTTCCCACTACTCATCATGCCATCTTTTTCCATATCATTTCCCTCCCCATTTCCTCCCATTATCTCCCCTGCCTCCCTCCCTCCCCCCTGCTCTGGAACGGGTCAACTACCCGTGGTCTGGTCTTTGCCCCCTGTGGTAGGTACTTCCATTCCCCGACGGACACGAAGGAGCTGCTCTACGACCCGGCGTCCGTGATGAACGGCGACACGCTCAAGTTCTGCCTGAAGGAGGCCTGGTGCAAGCTGTCCTTTTTTGTCCTCTCCTTCTTCTACTATCTCTACTGGTGAGCACTTTATAAAATAATTGGATTAGGCTACATGTAAAGAGATTACATTGATCTGATTACCTAGAGTTTAAAAAAAACTATGGAATTGAACTACTTTAATAAGAAAAGACCAGTTTTTGAAAGGAATAGTTGGAAATGTATAAAATGAACATTTAACTTTGTTTTTCCAGCTCTGAGTGCAAATCACTGAATAAAGTAACCATTTCTCTGGCGATCACATGCAACTTCTTCCATGTACTGTCTGTTAGGTTTACTGTTAGGGCCACTAATGCTAATGCATGTGATGTTAAGAGAATTTGATTCTTTACTTCATTGACGAGCACTAAAAGATGCACATGTTCAGTGTTTTATAGACAATACGGTAATTCTACAAATTGCACATAGTTTTTCTTTTTGTCTTTGCAATGTTTTATAATTTGTCTAAATGTTTTTTTAATACGGTTATATGATAAAACTGTACAGCTGTTCCTATCCATGTCTAATAATGATGTTATTAATCATTCCGGATTCTTGTTTCATGTGTCATGTGGGGCTGCAGTGTGTGGAACCTGGAAATATCCCTCTAATAGGTCTTATCAATGGAAACCCTTAAAGGTACAATCCTTACATTCTTTTTGCCATTTATTGTCTGTAAAATAAATTTGTTTTGAATTTTTGACCCCTACATTTTTGGTAAGGTTGATCACGATCCGTTGATGGGTAACGTTTGCTGTTAATGTGCAGAAAGGACTGTTGTTGCTGTATTTCATATTTTATTTTATTTTGTTTTGGAGCCATGTCGATATCAAATTAAAGTTTTAAAAATAAATAAAGAGGATTTTGATGATAATCCCAAAGGATTGCAGCTCGAACATGGAGTTAATTCTGTTTGTGTGCGATAATGCATGTGATTAAAAATTTAAGACATACTTTATGTTGTGTTATATTATGCTGCTTATGCATCATTTAGGCAGTAATGTTATTATGTTTATCACAGCAATACCACAACATCATGTGGCGAGTGTTGTTCTCTTTCTACAGAACAAGATATTATTTGTTGTGTATTTGTTTGGTGAGAAGAGATGATTTACAGTAAACCTGACGTCTTAAAATTAACATGTCGGGGAGTTGAGGTGCTTCTTTTTAAGTCTTATAATTTTCATGATTATGTGAAAAATGATGTTAATCTCTTTGCAAAAGCACATTTTTCCTCACAGAAACAGTCAAATTATGAATATTATATTGTATCATGAAAGAGAAGATTACCTTTTCAACACAAATGAACAAATGTTCAGCATTTTTCACATTCATTTTAAAAACACACCACTTTAGATCCTGACTTTTATAAACCATGATTTTCTATCTGAAGAACAGTTTAAAGAGCTGATTAGTTTGTTTTCCACTGATGAACCTTTAAAATATCTGTTAGATTTTACAAAGAAGAATCTAGTTGATGAGAATCTGATTCGTTCTCCTGGCATGGTGTAGTGGTAGACATTCGAGTAAAACATGAAGAACTAATGTTTTCTGTTTATATGTATATCATCCATTTTCATACCAGTGCCTCCATCCTTCAGTAATAATGTCAGTTTATTTATTGTTGGTTCAATAAGCAAAAAAATCTAGAGGTGAATTTAAATTTTCATGTTGAGGTTTTTTTTTTATATTTTAGTTCATTAACAACTAAACATGTACTTTACTCAAATGAAGGGCTTTGTGAAAATAGTCAGCATGTAAAGTATAATGTAAAGTATGTGTTTCCAGTTAATGTGCTGAAAGATTCCTGCTTTATTTTAACATTTGGGGCCTAATAGTCCTGAAAGTTTAAAGTCACCCTAAATAATGATGTTCTCTTACTGTGGTTATTGTTTAATCATTAGAGCGATGCACAGTCATGTATTTTGGGCCTGTTGTGGTTGTTAATTGTGCATTCATCATGAACTTCTATCGTCTTGCTTCTCCATCCATCTTGTCTGGCAGAGGCAGCAGCAGCAGCAGCAGCAGCACTGAGGTACTTCTCTGCAGAGCAGGGTGGACGACAATTCACTTTCAATTCCATCATGTTCAGGAGGGAGGGTTTCTAAAAACGATTTAGAATTTTAAATCTTAAAAGATAACCAGGGAGTGCTTTTTACATCACTTATATTAATATTAGTTTGTTTATATATAAGTTTGAGTTAAGCCATTTCATTTAAATACCTTTAGAATAAATATACAGTATATATATATATATATATATATATATATATATATATACACACCAATAAGCCAACTATTATATAGTATATTTAGTTGATATCTTTAGGGCCACTAGAGAAAAGAAAATCAGAGATTTTGAGAATTAAATTAAGATTTTATGAGAATAAAGTCATGATTAAGAAAAAGTCTGAATATTAACAGAATAAATTTGTAATTTTGAAAGTCATAATATTCCAATAATAACATCATAATTTTACAAGAAATAATTCATAATTTTTCAGGAGAAATTTCAAAATATGACCAGAATAAAGTTGTAATATTAAAGTAATAATAGGACTCTGATCAGTCGACCACTGCCAGCCATCTCCTCTTCCGCTAAAGAGTCGATTCCCTCCCAGTCTCTCTGGTTTAGACCCAGTTTGTTACACAATATTTTCAAAGTCACCTTTATTTGTGGAACCATGATACACCTTAATTCATCAGTGCCAGTAAAGGGGCATCACTGAGAGTGGTCTCACAGATACACAGTAAACAAACTGGGTTGATGGTCAATAAAAACAATATTAATGTATTTTATCTTATTGAACTGGTTCCATTGGAAGTAAAGCGTCTGAAACCTGCTCCACGAGGCTCCTATCTGTTCTCCTTCCCTGTGACACCAGCCCTTTTTCTTCACTACTCCTCACCTCCTGTGACCTTCACACCCTCACAGTCAACCCATCCCCCCCCCCCCCCCCCCCCCCCCCCGTGTATGCACAAAATGACACAGACACACCGATAAACACACAGCCCCACCTGAGTGCTCCCCTCCACACCTGGGTGACGGGTGATTTAAAATCCTTTTTGGCTGCTCGGTGGAGCTTATCTGGTGCAGATGATCTGGTTAAATTACCCCATAACTCTTGATTTTTGTCCACCTGGGCGCAGCAGTAGAACAGAGGCACGGGCTCAGAGGGCAGCAAGAAGAGGATAAATGTATCTCAGAGGGTTTCACCTGTTTGATCAATAGATAAATAGACAAATAGACAAATCTCATACACACTGCGTACACACACTGTTTGTCTACTTTGGCCACATGTCGAGCTCTGTGTCATCTCTCCGTCCTCAGCTGTCGCTCCTCAGGATGATAATGAAGCCCCGTCTGACAGAACGGGACCTTCACCCTCCAACCTCTCAACCTTTTCCTTCCTTTTCTCCTCCTGAACTTTCTGTTTCGTTTAGTTTCTGAATGTTTCTGTCACTGGGATGTTGTGTGAAATGTGATGTACCCCAGTAAGGAATATTTTCCCTTGCAACATGTACACTGGTTTCATGTCTTTTCTTGGCTTGGTTCAACCTTTGAGCTCTAAAATATGTTGGTGTATTCTGCTGTTATCCAGCTGTATACTTACAGGACTAACCTTTCCATCATATGTGTTGTCATCACCATTTTCCCAGACATGACATTGTGGCCCCTCTGTTTCCTCATAGACACTCACAAGGTTAGCCTCGGCTCATTGGCTGCACAGATGTTAAAAGCTAATGGAAGGAGAAACAGCTGTCACTAAAGGAGAAGCAAGTAGAGACGGCCTCATCTTACATTTTCAGTCTCACCCCACAATGAAAATACAGTCATCATCTCCTCACCCCATGCTGATGTAAAGTTTCTTACTCCTCAAAACATTTCTGGAGATTCACAGCAATGCAGTGATGCAGATTCTATTAAAATACTGACCTGTGAGGATGTTATTTACAGCCTTTTTAATGTGAAATCCACACTGTAGCCTTTAATGTAAAAGCATCAGCCAGCAACCGATATAAAGTAGGAGCATAAGCTCCAACGTGTTCATGTGCAGCAGGAGAAGATAAGTGTTTACCTGCTACTATGAAGCTTCAGCTGCACAAAAGTTTTCTGGACTGAGAGACTTCATGGGATGCAGTTTGGGATGGGGAGTAGACAATGACTCAATTATAATTTTCAGGTGAACAGTTCCTTTAAGACTTTAATTCTAAAGATAGACATGTGTGTATTTGTAATGTTTACACTGATGTATCAGGGGTGAGCCACCTTGTCAGATAATCCATCTGTTATGAGTGTTGTTGTGTTGAGCTGTACTGTGGTTCAGTGAGCTGTCAGGTAAACGGTGCATTTTTTTTACTGAAGCAGTTCATTTAGTGCTTTCATTTGTATCTCAATCAATGAAGTGTGTGTGTTTGCAAATAGACTGGATTGGTGAGGTCAGCACTGATGGTCAGGGATTAGATCACATTAGATTAGATCAGATTAGATTAGATTAAACTTTATTGTCATTACACATAGTACAGGTAATCAGGTAATGAAATGCAGTTTGGCATCTAACCAGAAGTGCAGAAGCAGTAAACTGCAAATATACATATGTAGATTAAATAGACTATGAATGTGCTCTGGATGAGACGTGTGCAGTATAAACAGTATGGATATATTAAGTGAAAGGCTTTCATGTAAAGATGAACAAACATTTATATTTATTTACATTTATATATTAAAACATGTTTCTCTGCAGCTTTGCTGCCTTCCAATCAAAAAACAACCAGACTCTGAGCGCACAGTGCTCCTTGGATGTCGTTGAAACAGAACAGCGTTCAGTGAAAATGACTTTACAGGTGAAGTGAGTCGGAGGTGCTTCACCTCACACATGCATGTTCTGCACCGCGTCTCATTAGAGGTACAATAATTGGATGTTCCCTCGCTGACGGGAATTTCTCCGGTGTAATAAAGTGAGATGTGAAGAGCATGTTCAGCTCTAAATCACCTCAGACTGGCTTCACTGGTCAGATGGAACTGGATCAGAACACATTTATGATACAATTCCAGGTCTGAGGGCTGCTTTGAGAGCAGCATTCAATCCAAACAGTATTAAATAAATAGGTTCTAATGTTCTTTGACGATGAATAAATTCTGAATTACAAAATTTTTGAAAAAGTTTTTTTTTTATTAATAGCTACTACTAATAAAAAATATTTTTTTATTATTAGATGATCATGAGCACAAGTTTTAAAGCCCATATGTGAAGAATTAAACAGTGTTGTATTTTTCTACCCAGCCCTCAGTGCCTGTATTCCTTGTTCAACAAGTCATAATTTAGCATACATTATGTTTAGTGCAATTAGGCTGTAAAAGTGAAAGAGCTGTAATTTAAAGAGCTACAAGTCAATCTACTAATGATGAAGGAGGGAGCAGCCTGTCACTCTTCTTCTATCCATCTGTATACCCTCCAATGTCTTCCTCTCCTCATGAATATTCATGAGTCAACAGTGAACTCTTCTCACCAGCAGAGATTAACGGAGGTGTTAGGATCGTGGTAAGACCTCGGGGGGGATGAAGACAAACGTTTGGAAGCATTAGTTACTGTCAGCGAGGTGCTGATCTGTCCTTGTCAAGTCACAGCTCAGTGAGACAAGTGTTCAGCCCCCGATCTGTGATTTGGGCTGTTGCTGTTTCATGCATCATATATTAATCTCTATTTTTTTTTCAGGTGAACATCCTACGTACAAAAAAAAAGCTTTTAAAAAGCAAATGTTTATTCTGCTGGAGTCACTTTGTCGCTTTGCAGCAGTGTCTTGTTTTTCACATGCTCATTGCATTACATGATGTTCATCAGCTTCTGCTTCTTTCTGTTCATTCAGTGCTAACTTTTCCAGAGCTGCAGTCATTTCACAATAAAACAGCACAAACATGCCAGGAAGGAGGGTTGTTTTTACACGTTTAGGTCATGGTAAAAACCTAAAAATGTAAAAAAGTACTGTTCATATATATATATATATATATATATATATATATATATATATATATATATATATATATATGCCTTATTTTTTAACATTCCAGAAACACATTGTTCAGTAAATTAATGCCCAGTAATAAAATCATTCTGTATATGGAATTACATGAAAGATCCAGTTTGTGTTGTACATCATGAGCCTCAAAATCATGACAGAATTATTTACATAGCCGAGTTACTGTCAGTGATGTTAGTTCAGATATATAGAGGTGCATTCAAACTGAACGAGACTTGACTTTGTGTCTTCAGTCACAGGCAGTGAGGTTTGGGACAGTACAGATATTTAAACATAACTACATAAAACATTTCCGTCCTTACTGCCACCTTTCTTGTAAACTCGTTTATTTCTATGGACTTTGCACAGTCTAAACCGGCTCTACACACTCTTATAGCACAACAAAGAATGTGTAAGGCTGTATGTCAGAGACAAAGCTGCTCATTTTATCAGCTGTGCTCCTGTGAGTTACACAATTTTACATTTGTTGTGATTTGTTGGGGGAAATAACAGTTAAAAGCAGCCATTATATATCTGAACTTTTCTTAGAGGCTCTCTGTTCTACAAAAAGATTTTAAGAGACACTTGAGGTCCTTTTGTTAGCTCTGTAAATAGCAGCCTATGTTGCTTCTCCATCAAGATGTAATAGTAGTCCCTGATATCCCTCTGCTAATATTCTGTAAAACTGTTGTTTTTAAAACCTGTATCTGTGTAACTGTATAAACAGAAAATAATAGAAATAATGTATCATCAGGGTAAAATGTATCAATATCAGCACTTAACGTAAAATCATAAACATTAGTGTACGTAACTTATTATTATTCATTTAAGTTTATTAAAAAAAACTAAAATAAATGACTCTCTTACTCTTGTGACTAGAAAACATTGATCCAAAGCTCAATTCTCTGACTGTTCTATAAGTAGCATCCTCTGATCACTTGAACACAGCATTAATGTGAACAATGCAGGTGGTAGAAGAGCCTCACCACATAGAAGAGTTTACTGTCAGCAGCTTAAACAAATTATGGGACATCTTTAAGATCAAGAACACAATAGACCCTCCATTAAATCTGTAAGCAGTTCAGACAACAGTACTGATATTAACCAGCAGAAAAACTATGGATCAGTAAAACACACACACACACACACACACACACACACACACACACACACACACACAGTGCTTCAAACAGGATATTAGATGATTTGAACTAATTCTGACTTTGTCACCTCCTGCTGTCCAATCCAGTGTCGACTCACTTTGTATTTCCTGTTTCTTCTTCTTGTGTTTCAGTATGATCTACTCCTTGGTTACCTCATAACTGATATATCAGCAACGGGAGAGAAACAAACAAACAAACAAACAAACTCTGGATACACAGACTGTCATAGATTGAAAAGAAAAGAAATTTAAGGTTCAGTTTTTATTCGCTGTGAAGCCAAACGATGAAGCGGATGGACGTCCAAGCTTCTTTTTGACTTGGTCATCTGTATATAAGACTAAAACTCCTGTTTACAGTTTGACTGGTCACAGAGAGACCCCAGTTAATCACTGCCTGGCCAACGTTTGTACCACACATTCACATTAAGACACAGCGTCCTCTGTGCGGTAGCAGCTAGCCCAGAGGACGGGGAACACAGTAGCGTTTGCACAGTTTGTCTCAGGCACAGCAACGGTGAAGCACTGTCCAGCCCAGCACAGCTCAGCGACCCTCAGTCATTCCCCCTGGACGCCTCACCAAACGTAGCTTTACCGGTGAGTCAGACACGAGGGACCGAAGGACGGATCACACTGTACAGACCGGAGGAGACGCCACAGCAGCCAGACGCTCATAGGCAGCACATCCAGTCCAGCCTGTGGGTCAACTCTCTAAACATTATGTGAATGGCTTTTGTGACACGTGCATTTTGGTGTATTCTTTAACAAAAGGCATTTCTAATTGAATTCTGATCTACGGTAAAAGGTTATACATCCATCAAATGCCTTCTTAGTGTTGTCCTAGTGTTGTTCTATTGTGGGAAACTTTTCTAAAACTAAAACCTGACACCTGCCCGAGCTTTTATAGGAGAGGAGCACACATTCTTTGCACAAACAGAGTTGTGGATCTTGCACAGTATTTGCAATATTTGGTTATGTACGATCATTTCTAATAGTCTAGGCAAACAGGAGAAGGTCTTCCAAGGTGACTGAACTATCCAGCCCTGTTTGAAGATGGGCAGACAATGTGAATATTTTCTAGTTACACCACGGACCAAAATGTTGTCTTTTCAATATTTAAATTTGTTTATTCACGTCTATTTGTCAGATCTATTTGCCTCCATGCTCTATTTTAATCAGAATATTATTTTTAAATGTAATGACACCATGATAAGAGTTTAGAATAAAGCAGACTATGTGGAAGGTGCTAAGCATGTCTATGATTTGACTAAAGCAACTGTAGCAGATGGTGAAAGGTGAAAAGTCAGGCTCAGCTACAGGTCATCATCCCTGCAGCTGGAATGAATTCAGTGTCTCGCTCGGAGACACTTCAGCAGGGCAGGGGCTCGAACCTGCATCTTCCATGGGTAGCACAGTTTTCTAAGCACTATCACATGATGAGCTCCTCAGTGAGCAGATAGGAATGCCCAGTCCTTGTTGTGTTCTCTTATTCTAATTCAAGTATTTTCTATCCTTACTGTGTATGTGACTGAACAAGTTCAACTGAGATATTGTTTATGAAATAAAGTATTTTAAAATCAAATCATTCACGTCTCGGCGTAAAAATTCCACTCGTCCTTCTTTTTTAAATGTTGGCTTTTATTGTGATACTTGAACATGTATATTAACTTAAAATCCACACAGTGTTTTCAGGCTTCAAACAGATATATTTATGAAGTTATTGTGGTGCTGCACAAATCTCTCTAAGTTGGTCGATACACAAGCACTAATCTGCCCTTTTAGACTGAATGTCTTGAAAGATAGTAACACAAAACTGCACAATTCATCAGGGAAATAGAGCCACTTTTCAGATGAGTAATGTCTTTAAAAGCAAAACTATGAAAATGTGTGTTACAAATCAAGTTTCCCTGACAGACGGTACAATTCCCAAACCTGAATGCACTCAAGTAAACTTCAATTATTGCTGTCTTTGTCTAAAAAAAAATATCTTTAATCATTCAACCACATTAAATTAGACTCAAAAGAATACATTTTGCTTTAAAACACACTTGCCAGCACAGACCATGCAGCAAACTCATGCAAAGTGGTGCAGGAAATATCTTATTGCCAGTCTTTTCCTTAAACCTGCATTAAGTGACTTCTTGACTGGGGCCAGTGCATCAACCTTCAGAGTGATGCTAATGTATTTTCAGGCATTTTTTTGGCCACTTGACAAATGTGAAGTCCAACATTCACTCTTTTGAGCTCTGTTTTGGTCTCCACCAACTATCTGGCTCTTTAGCTGCTAAGTCTATCAATCTATATCACAGATTTTCTTTTCACTGAAAAAGTTGTGGGAAAAAATTACATTAATGAAAGCATTTAAAAAAATGAGGATTCTGTATGAAGTCAGGTTATAATAAGTTAATTAGCTATAATTAGTTTTTACTATGATTAACCCCTGTCACACTGCACACAGTCATTTGATCTACTGAAAATACACAAATATTGAGTAGTGAAGCTTTAGAAATAAAAATAAATATTCTTAAAATAATAAATAGAATAAAATATATAAATATGTTTTATATTCTATAAATATATAAATAAACATAATTAAAATAACACAATGTATAAATACTGTATAAGTAAAAGTCCTGCTGAAAATTTGTAAAAAGTGCAGAATTACTACTGGTGAATGTAATTAGAGTATCAAAAGTTCAAGTAATCATTAACCAGAGTGATTTGAGATAATCATTAATCCTCTATCAGTGTTATTATTATACTATTATACTACTGTGGTATACTGTATATTCAGGACTCACAGTACTGCTGGATTAACATGTAACAGAAGACAGTGAGCCTTCATTCTACAAATGAGCTGGACTTTTCTCCAGATGACATCATCCTCCATAACCTAAGGCGCTTTCACAGGCCTGCAGGGCTAATATAAAATGGCTGTTCTGATTGGTCCAGACTTTTTAGAAGAAGAAAAATATTGTTTTAGCCTTTGTTGTGTATTTCAGTGTGTTTTTTGTAATTCAAAATAAAAGTTAAGAGAGAGTTGGGTCTGGCAGACATGAGTCCACCCACAACACTGTGCCTGGTTGCAGATCCAGCTTTATAACACACATACACAACTCTTATGGTGTGTGTATGTGTGTGTGTGTATGTGTGTGTGTGTGTGTGTGTGTGTGTCCAAGCAGTGACAGAACATTTCTGACTGTCACTGACAGCCTGTCTTCCCAGCATGCACCTGGTTTCTGTCCGCACTGCTGCCACAGACTTCATCATAATTAAAGCAGGCACACACTTCCAACCTTTTGATCCCTGTGTGTGTGTGTGTGTGTGTGTGTGTGTGTGTGTGTGTGTGTGTGTGTGTGTGTGTGTGTGTGTGTGTGTGTGTGTGTGTGTGTGTGTGTGTGTTTGTGCAGCCTGGCAGAGATGTATTTGGATTAGTTCTCCTCCTGTACCTCCTCCTCTCACCTCCCTCCATTTCTGCTCTCTTCCCCAAATCCTCGCCAGCATCCAGCCGTCCTCTTAAAGCTGTGAAATGACATTGAGCTCTTGTCCTGCGGCTCTAGCAAACTGTGCTCAACCGTCTGGAACCCGAGGTTAGTCTGTAAAACTCAACTTTTTCTCAACTTTTCACAGCATGGGAGCCAATTCTAATGTCGCTCTGTATGGGACTGGGGCTCACTGATGCATACTGGTGCTTTGTGTCTGTGAAGGCCTGGCAGAAATAGGCTCGCTGTGACTCACGTTCAGGACAAACACTAAAGTGAACATAGGATGGTGAGTCAACTTATGTAGAAGAGACTGACATGAGACACAGAGGAGCAGTAGTTATTCTAGGTCAGAGGCCCTCTGCATGTGACAACCCTGCAGGTTGTCATTCAAACAAACGTCTTCAATATTTGTAGGCCCTACTCTCCTGCTGAAGGTGAACAAATCACTAAATGGCCTGCTGTTGATATGAGAACAGTGGGGAACCTTTATTATGTTGTTGGCTCTAATAATCCGAAAATATGGTCCTGTTGCAGCTCTTTATATAAATGGTGCAGCTTAAGTTCAGTCAGGAAGACTAAAACTTTGCACACTTGGGCTATACTTTATTTCTCATTAATTTCCTATTAATTTCTCACCTCTCATGCATGCTCAATCTTATTTTCCTGCATCATGGTCTGGGCTGTCAATTGTTATCAGCTGTTCTCATCAGCTGGTCACATCTATCCAATAGCAGAGCGGCACACCTTCATTGTCAGCCAATCATCTTGCTGCTGTCTCTTTAATTATGACTCTCTCTGTTCCTCTCTTTCATGCTGCTGTTCTGCTCACCCTCCACCTCCCCATCACCACCCAGTCTTCAAAGATTCACCAACTTCATCATTCATCAGTCTCAGCAGAGTCATCAGCCACCACCGCCAGTGTCTGGACTCCAAGGGGGAATATATATCTTGCTGCTGCTCGGGACAGACGCCCTTTGATTTCAATCTCCCTGAAGAGTCTAAGCACCAAAGACTTTCTGACACCAAAGACTTTCAAACCTACTAATTATCACATATCATTTGATGTGATAAACATTCTTATTTATTTCAACCACTAGTCTCTCCTGATGGAACTGATTTACTGAAAACACAAAAGTGCTTGTTGTCTAAACAAAGATGGAACCAACACCGGCTGTTAGCTCTAACCTTGGTAACAATTAGATTTCTGCCATTTCAAAACATTTCCACAAATTAGTCTAATCCCATTCTCAGTGAGATTACAACATAGTTCAGTGAAATTTAAAACAGGACAGAACAACCCAAGGACTGACGGGTAGATTAGGTTCCATCTTTCCTTCTTCACACATTACTTCTTGTGTTGCATTTTAACAACATTATGATCAAGTCTTTGTGACTTTGTGTTTAAGAGGAGCTGACTCAGCATTTCTTGCTCGTTGAGTCGTCCTCACTGACTCAGCCTCTTTGTTCCAGGGAGCTGCTGGTCCGCTTCTCACCTCATAGCAAAAACTTCTGTCTTACACTACTTTCTGCTTCCACTGCAAGTCCCTTAACTTATTCTACTGTGATCTTTATATCTTCACACACAGAAGAAGAGAGGCGTGTGTGTGTGTGTGTGTGTGTGTGTGTGTGTGTGTGTGTGTGTGTGTGTGTGTGTGTGTGTGTGTGTGTGTGTGTGTGTGTGTGTGCATGGTTGTCACACGCAGCTAAGCATTATGGGCCTTGACACCTGCGGTTGTGCTGTCCTGCAGAGCTGGATGGCCAGTCTGTCAGTGTCCTGTGTGCTTCAGATGGCCGCCCAGTCAAACTGCATTACAACACAACACTAGTGAGAGCAGACAAATTTCACCATCTGGCGTCTCAAACAGCCATTGTTTTTCTACCAACAGTCTAAAAGTCCACTGACTGATGGTGGGTTTTGAATGAAGTGATAGTGTAGGCCCTGTTTGTTGTATGACATATAGACAGTGAAATTGTACAAAAACACATCTTACATAACTTCTCTTCCTTAGCTCCCTTTTTCACACTTTCACGCATTCATTCATTTTCTGTAGGCACTTATCCTGTGTAGGGTCGCGGGGGGGGGGCTGGAGCCTATCCCAGCTGACTTTGGGCAGGAGGCAGGGTTCACCCTGGACAAGTCACCAGTTCATCACAGGAACACATAGAAAGACAACCAACCATTCACACTCAGGTTCACACCTATGGTTAATTTAGAGTCACCAGTTCACCTCTACTGCATGTTTCTGGTGGTGAGAGGAAGCCGGAGAACCCGGAGGGAACCGAAACAGACATGGGGAGAACATGCGAACTCCACACAGAAAATTCCCTGGTGCATCGTTCAGCTTTACTTCCGTTTGAGTAACCTGAATTATGGTAGTTCAGTAAAATGGAAAACTATATTATGGATGGATTTATTTTCAAACATGCTGGTCAAGGTGGACACAACTGTTCAACAAAAAAACTGGTGGATTTTCCTCCTTTGAAACCATCAGTGACAATATTGGTCTCATCATTGACTGTATCAGATGTGGTTTTGCTCAAATTAACCTGTTACACTATGTTATAGCTAGCTCTCTCCTGTCTGGGTGTGTATGTATATGTGTGACGAATGTGTGCGGCACAACGAGTTTGTAGCAGCTGGTTGAGTCTGACAACATGCATGATTCTATTTTACATTGACTAAATTATATAATAATGTCATGATAACCACACACAACAGTAAAAGCTAAGTGAACACATACAGCGCTGCATTAATGTATAGTAGACATTTAAAGCATTGCTATTTCATATTTCCCTGTAGGCATAAAAGGTGACATTATGGTCTTGTCCAGTGTTTGTTTCCTGCAAAGAACATCTTGTGTGACACTGTTTGGTCAGAGGGGATGAGAACACGTCTATGTGACTTACAGCTTAAACTGTACTGTACAGCTATCTGCCAGGGGCGAGGCTTTTCTGTACAGATGAGGTTTATAAGCTACAACAAACCATGGATTCAAGGTAGTTGGTTGTCCTTGTGCACAAAGGGATGCACAGCCCCTTCATTCTATGCAGAACAATATGTATGTATGCACATATGTACGTACATTAGAAACAAACATCATGTGGCGAATGTGGGGATATTGATGACTACTGTGTGTCTGTATGCGTGTTCCTAATATAGTTGTCTTAAATCAAATAACCAGAACACAAACACAGTAAGAATAATACCAGCCATTCATCTGAGTTAGACAAAACCAGTCTTGCTCCAATTTGTCACTGAATACACAGAGATTAAATTGATGTGGATTTTCTAATTAAAATTTTGTTAAAATACCAAACAAGTAAATTTCTGCGGTCTGTTGATCACCCTGATTATGTCTATGAACATGACCTACTATGATCAGTCAAACAAGATGAATAATAAATGACTGCTTAATGAGATGATGGCTTGTTAAAGAGTTGGAATATTTCAATTTTAATTCGCTTGTTGGAGACATTTAACAATTTTCTTTTTCATGAACTATTTCGGATTTCAAAAAATGGTCTTGATATTAAAGTTTTAAAGCTGTGCCCATACTGGTGCATGTAGCATTGTTAGACAAAGATGCTGTACTCTCTGTGGGAGTGCTAATTACCAAAGATATGCTCTTCTCGTTGATGTTATGCTGACCTTCAACACTGTTGCATTAACCACAAGGCTGGCAGAGCTCCCACAGGATCCCACACACTCTGACACACACACACTCTGACACACACACACTCTGACACACACACACTCTGACACAAACACTGCCAAGAAATACGGTTACTCTCCTATTCATTCGGAGGAGCAGTTTGTCCCTGGCCTTTTGCGCAGAAGCAGCTTTAGAGAAGACCATCCTCTTCATCTTCTAATGGCTGAAGGTGCTCTGGAAAGACAAACAGGTGCCTAATTGAGATGTAAGATGTTTTTATGTTTGACTCTTCCTTGAAGTCCTGTTCTGAACCTGAAAGCTACACTAATCAGGGCCGGAGTGCCGATAATTTCTTCCTACCGTGAATCCATGCATGAAAAATCCCCAAACATTGCACATAGGTCCAGTCCTATGCCAATCTTCCTCAGCTGTATTTGTGGGCCAATAGTCCTGATGGTGGCGCTACAGCAACCATCATAAATGTCAAACTTTGAAAATCCATAAAATCAGTCATATGTGGTGCAATTTACACCAAAGTCTAGGCAAAAATGTTCACATTATTTAACCTTGCAGTAATTATGAAGTCTGTCACTGTGTTTTGTTTTTTTACTTTTTCAAATTATAATAATAATAATTAAACCTCCAAATCTGCACCAAACTGGCTACACAACCTCTTCAGACTGTCCTCCATGAACCATCCATCCAGATTTTTGCATGATGAAAAACTGAGCCTTCGGTGGTTCAACATGTATATCTCTATGGAGGGTAGGGGCCCCCTACCCTACATGTTCTAGATGTGTCCCTGCTCCATCACACCAGACTCTAATGATGAGCTCACTTTCAGACTCAGCAGAATCCTGTTAACAACACAGTCGTTTGAATCATGGGTGTATAAATCAGAATTTGGACGGAGACACTGCTCAGGATTTGGTGGAGCAAAATAAATATGAGTAAATATGGGGTGTCTTTTGACACAAACATGAAAAGTGGTTTTATTTTGAGGTGCTGTGTCCCCACTTTATACTGAGGAGCATGCAAAGAGCCTATCGATCTGGGCCCTTTCAGTCACATGACTCAGCCCCTGACATCACTTGTGATGAGTTAAACGTGTCTATATGTACACCTTGATGTGACGTCTGAGCCAAAACATGGATCTTAAGGCTGCTACAACATGCTAGTGGTGAGTATGAGGTCTTTGCAGAAGAGTATAGAAAGTTATGACTTTTCTCACATTTCTCAGTTTATAGATGTGATTTGTTTTTTGTTGCATATCAAAAATATCAAGCAGACAAATAGCCCACAGTTGGTGGGCAGTGGTTAACCAGAAGAGTGACAGGTAGTAAACAAAGCTTGATTTTCTTCATCAAAGTCTGTTTATCTTTAGCTGGCATTAGCAAATAACACCAAAACATCTCACAGGTGCTATAAAGGGGGAGGGACTCAACCAATAATTCATTTACCCTCATTAGTTTATGGAACACGTTACCTGTCCATATTCACAATGGATCCAATTACTGCATTTAACATGTCTATAGAGCATTTTAGCACCTTTTAGCTGAGTGTTTTGGTTTCACAACTATTGTGAATTCCTCAGTGTCATTTCCATCAACAGCAGGCAGCAACTTTCAATAAAAATAAAATATAAACCACATAGACAGATGTCTGTGACTCAGGGAGGGAAAGAAGACACTGACAAAGATGCAAAGGATGATATGATGATATATTTACTTGTGTGTATTATGAGAGTGACACATAAAGAACCTTTTGTATTCCCACAACTACACAACTCTATACTCATTTATGTTGCTGTACATAAAGAGATACTACTGTACCTCCATGTGTGTCTCTCTACTGTAGAGACAGTCTTGTGTTTACTTGTTAGGAGTCCTGGGGCTGAATCAGACTGTTGGGTTCCCAAAATAATACGTTTAAGGCCTCAGCTCAGTGAACAACATCCCTGTGGGGGAAGTGAGGGACAAACACTTGCCTCCTTCTCAACTCTCCACAATAAATGTATCCTCCATTTGCTCCCTTATAGCTGCTGTGTTACAAGTAGAGTACAAGATTTTAACTATGGAGTCTCTAGTGCCACATGAAAATTATAGATATTTTTTTCACTTTTTAATTATTATTGCCAATTAATGTTTATATTTCCCTTTTCTGTTTTTATATAATGGTGCATTTTTTTTAAATTAATCACAAAAATGATAAATGAAATTATTGTAAATATGCATTTATTAAACGTCAGCTGTCTTGTGTGTCTTGATTAAACATTTTACATGAGATGATGGTTTAAATTTAAAGATATCTCTGAGGTGTGCTACCCATAATAAACAAAACAGTTCGGTCTGCCTGTCTGTCTGTCTGTCTGTCTGTCTGTCTGTTGGCAGCATTACCCAAAATCCTATTGATGGATTTCCATGAAACTTGACGGGAGAGTTGTGAGTTTGTCAAGGAAGAACCCATTAAATTTTGGAGTGGATCGGAATAAATCGGTGGAGCCATGATTGTTGTAATTTTATTTAACATTGCATGAACCCTGAGGGCAGCCAGCTTTAGTTCATGAAAAATTAATTTCAAATATCTGCTCCTCTTGTTTGTTTGTTTAGGTAGATGATTTGCATGAAAGGCACACACACACACACGCAAACTGACCACCAGTTTTTCCACCAGTATTCTTTTGTCATTATTCTTCTTTATGTTTGTCTTTGTCTATGTTGCTACTCTCTCATCCTTTTACTTCATGTTACCCCCTTCTCTCCATCTCTTACACACACATGTCATTCTTAAACCCCCGACTGGCTTTATGCCAACCTTTCATCTGTTTATGCAGGATAAGTACACCATAACTAATAAAAATGGAATCCGTGAAATACACACACACATACATAGTCACATACAAACAGTCTCTAGTGGATTTTCTCTGAGCTGCATCTGTTCTTAGGTAAACCGATTTCTGCTGGTTGTGTGTGTGTGTGTGTGTGTGTGTGTGTGTGTGTGTGTGTGTGTGTGTGTGTGTGTGTGTGTGTGTGTGTGTGTGTGTGTGTGTGTGTGACTCATTGACTGTCTTTCATTGAATGTCTACAGTCTGAGTCAGACCTCAGCGTTTACTAAAACACCAGGTTGTGAGGCCGCGGGTTACATGTAGTGTGTGATGTGGGATTACAGTCATGTGACCACAGTAAATCTAGAAGGCTGAAGCTCTGCTGGTAGCCTCCAAAGGCTGCAATGAAAATTGTAATCCAAAATACCAATTGTCTTAGTTCAGCATGTCATACGTCTGGATTATGATGTGGTATGGGTTGGCCATGCCTGGACATTTTTATTTTGATTGGTCTATTACTATTTTTCACGATATTGGGAAAATGTTTAAAATAAAAGGCTCTATCTCACAAAGTTGAAGAAAGTGAAAAAGTGATCCAGAATTTGCATCCGTACCCAGATCAGGCTCAAAACTTAATAATCAACTCTTCCTTTGCCAAAGATCGACTACTACACAACATTTCATTAAAGTCTGTTTTTCTTGTGGACAAACAAAAAAAAAAGACACTTTGATCACTTCACTTCCTCCTACCAAGGTTCTACTTTTTTAGTATCACCTCCGTTGCGGTTCCAAGCAAGCCAAGCAGGTACTAAAAGGTCACGTGAAACATTACAGACCACTGATTGGTCAATAACCCGCATGCGTGGAGTATCCTGCACAACACAAATCAATGGCCGCCACACTCAAACAGCCAAGCTACTTTAGCAACCGTAAAGTTTTTTTTATTGCAGCCTCTATATTGAGGAGGTGCAGACGTTCCTATCTTAAACAGCTGATGCATGACGACAGGTGTGTGTCACGTTGAAGACTAAGTCACGGCAGTTTCACACGGCGTCCATCTACCCAGAGGACGTACCATCCTGTAATGGAAAACGACTGGCAGAAATGTGGTGGGAATGTGGCCAGTCTATTCATTTAATTTAGTTTAACTTCAGCAATAAGATGGTTAGTTGAGGCGACACTCCTGTGATGAGTTTGTTTGGGTGTGAGCCAGGATTTATTAGCTGCATTCTGTATTGACTGTGGCTGTGTGGCTGTGATGTATTGAGTGCTGCTGTTGTTGTGAGGTCATGTTGTGCACAAGAACCATAGAGCAATATTACTTAATATATCATCTGGCATGGCTTTAATAAAACATTGGCACTGACTCTTTACTGTGTGTGTGAGAATCTCTGGACTACATATGGTACAAACACTCATGTGCATCTCCAGGCACACTGGTGTCCTGCAGTGAAGCCCCTGGGAGGACTGGAATAAGAAGAATGTTCGGATTGGTACCATCGGCACACACACACACACAAATACAGAAATAGCTGTGGGACAAAAAAGCCTGGACAGTGTGTGTGAGTTAGACACATGAGTACGTATGAGAAAGAGTCGAGTAAAAATTCAGTGTAAAAGCATACATCAGAGGATTTACTAAGAGAAAGTTCAAAAACTTACAGGCAGGTGAGACAGACAGATGAAAACAACAAACAATCTCAATGGAGGGAAAAACCAAAGACAGGAAGTGTCAAGTAAAAGACAACAACAAAATAAAACAGGAAATGACAACTCTAAAACCTGGGCCACAGAGGCTTAACACTGGCCAATGGCGAAAAATCTTGTCTGTTGTGTGAAGGTCTTTAGAGATACACTAAAATGTCAGTCAAACACATTTTAGGAAGAGTTTCTTTTTTCAGCATCTAGCCTTTTTATCCCTGCCACCATAATTTACAGCTGACAAATCAATGTGTTCTGCCATCAGGAACAGGTGGATGCTACAGGGGTGGAGGTGAGCTGAGGGTTTGAGATAAGCAGCGGCACAGAATGAGTAAATGAGTTTGACAGGTTAAATGGGCCACCCAAATGGTGATGGCAGTGTGCAAGCTCAGCTGACACATGAGATGACTCAGAGTACCGCTCCACCTTCAGACCTCTACCTCAGCTAACTTCATGGAAAAGGAAAAAAGACATAATGGAGAAACTTTTTTTTTTAAATCTCAGAAGACTCTGGTGTCTGATTTCAATTTGATGACCAACATTCTGCTACAGAGATATATACGACCTGACAAAATCAACCCTATAAACAACAAGGCTTGTCCAGACTTTTCTAACTGAACATGTTCCGAGAAAAATTATGTTTTAGGAGATTTCAAGAGCAGTATGATGAGACTGACAACCCAGTTCTGGCCATCGCCAAGTTATAGTTTACAGTCACATCAGTTTGACTTTGGACAACAAACTGTGATGGGCTGATTCACAGCCCTTTTAGATGACAGTGCAGACAAAAGCCCCAATTCCACTGCATAGAACCGGCTCTACTCTACTCCACTATACTTGCCTTTTTTGCGTTTTCATTAGGTATAAAGTACCTGGTACCTGTTACTACTTTTTTAGTACCTGCTCTGTTGTGGGTCCAAGTGAGCCTACTAAAAGGTCACGTGAAACTTTCCAGAACACTGATTGGTCAAGCCCGGCAGAAATGGAATATCTGCCAGTTTGTGGATATTATGCCTTAATTATGATGACATAAGTACCTGTGTTCCATTTCAGGTACTGTAAAGCTTCACAGGATATGAAATTTTCATATGCTCACAAAGTAATTGTTGTCTAACTTTGTTAAAATCACAAAGGGTTTAACAGTGTTTGCCTATTTGTCTTAGTTTATGGATATTAAATGGGATGTAGAATGAAAGAAATGCTGAGGGGGAAACTGTTCCTTTGTCCCATTGTCAAGTCCACAATAGCAACTAATATAAAAGTCAACTGTCCCTCCAAAAGGCCAGACCATACTGTGAGGCTAATGAATTGTTCTGAGAGGAATAACTCGTTAGCCTCGCTCACACATGTCCTATGAGATATTTTTGTTTGTGTTTAACCTGCATTGTAGTGATTGATGCAATAAATGTATTTTTATTCCAGCTTGGTTTCAAACATGCAGATGATGTTCTCACTTATGATTTGAACCCTTACTGCTTCTCTTCTTCCTCTCCTTTCTCCTCCCCGGCCCTCTCATCCAGCTTCTTTGTTTCCCATCCTCATCTCCTCTTATTTTCTTTTAATATGAGGAAGCCAGTAACAATGGCTCTTTGGTGAGAGTTGCAGATCAATTTCTCTTCCCTCTTGTATTGAATAGTGTCTTTGTCTTGTGGTGATGCATCACAGCCAGCGCCTCTCTTTTGCTGCCCGACCCAGCGCCTTACTGGAGGCTATCTCGTTGTCCAGCTCTCTCCAGTGTTTCACTTCCTCCTCCATCCTCCGACACTGCTGACACATTCCATTAAACAAGGCATTTTTGCTTTGGTAGAATTACTCTTTAATAATGAGTTTCCTGAGCTTTGAGTAGGTAAGATATCAAGAACTCTATTAATAATGTGGGCGAGCAGCGTGAACGAGTAATGCTCAGTCCGTCCTCAGCAGCAGCATGACTCTTCACCTTCAATTGAGCTGCTCAGTCGTCCACAGCATTAAGTGGAGGTTGATCATATCAGCTCCTGAATGCAAATGCAAATTAGTCTGCGACCTTGTGGTTAATTTTCTACTTCAAAGGGGCATTATCAACTTGCACAGACCAAAATGTTAAATGCTAAAGGCTAAAAATCACTAGTTAACATGTTCACTCATTTAACCTGAACTCCAGCAGTGCAATAGTGGCCTTAAATCATGAAACTTGAAAAATAAAAATGAAATCAGGCCTTAGATCGTATGTAATTGAAGATTCTGCCACTGGGTTGCTTATTTCTAATCCTGAATTTGTTCAGAAACAGACTTTTCTAAAATGTGAAGATGAACTGAGTTAAGGTTAACGTCAGGGTTCACTAATTAGAGGACCACGGATAAATCCACACTGTGAGAGGCTTCTATCTGGACGCAGAGGCTCTTGACATAATGGAAAAAATATAGATATCTTACAGATAGATTTTTAACTTTAGTCATCAAAAGGGATTTTGAACAGGCTCAACACAGCCAGCTCAGCAGAGCCGCCGGAGTCTGCAACGACCGGGTCCTTCTGCTGCTAGGCTGCTAACATATGCTGCTAACATATGGCGCTACATACTGTAAGTTGTACGCTACGTTCAGTAAAGAAAAATGAAAGTATGACTTTGTTCTTCACTCTGCTCATATGTTCTGCTGCTGACAGGTGAGCATCTCTGGAGTGTGTGAGCTGCAATAAATCAATGGTTATCTTTACGCAGACTTGCTGATGGCAATAGAGGGAAATTTAAGAAGCACATTAATCATCAGAAGAATAAAGTCATATATATACATATATGTTGTGGCGTGAAAAACACACAGGAGTCTCTGGAACTTCAAAGTCATGTGGGTTCCCAATTTATTCACAGACCATGCAAGATACACAGCAATAAACTGGAACCCCGATCCCAGGTCCTGACAGTTTATATACCCTTCCAATGTTCGTGTGTGCGTATGTTATTCTCATCTGCGTACGTGCCTCATACTTAGGTCAAGTCAACCTTCCAAATGGAAGTGTGTGTGCACATCCTCCATAACCGTGTACATGTTCATGTTTATCAACTCCAGCAGGATGCACGCACCTCACCTCCCGTCAGTGTGTGCTGAACATTGCTCAACTCTATCAGGATGTATGCCCCTCACTTCCTGCACACAGAACTGCATGACTATAAGGTCACACAGTGGTTATACAGAGGTTCACACTAAGGTTATATTATATTAAAGTATATTGACATGTATATTGAAATCCACAACAATATATATATATATATGTATACAGTATATATATCACAGACAATCTTCGTACGTCTGTTACATACTCTGAGGATGCAAAGATAAAAATATGCAGCAGTTCACATTAACCTCATATTAGAATTCTCTTGAAATGAGATATGTTATTGGCCTGATTTGCTGTTACTTTCTATGTAAGCAGAGAGAAAGAGAGAGATGTAAATATCACATCTTGTTTCCAGGATCTTTGCTATGGTCTCAGCTCCTCTGGGTTCTCTGTTTTATTCTCAACCTCCCCTCTGGGATCTGGGACTGTGTTGCTGCATGAGTGGGATTATGTTTGTGCGTGTCCATGCACCAAATATCCAATTACATATTCAAAGTTCATGCCATTTAATCCAGAAGGCAAGTAATCAGAGACAACAGAGATGAAAAAAAAATGCAGAAAGGACAAAGTGCAACCAAGGACTAAAATACAAACACAGATTGTTGTCTTTTGCTTTTGATCATTATGTAATGTGTGTCATGCCAGCATCACACAGCCTGTTCATACCTGGTATTAACGGCTGTCCTGTTTGATCTGATCTCAGGTGGACAGTTCTGAGTCACACCTGACATTATAATGTGATTTACTTGCATCTTGAGTGGCTACATGTGATCAAATCTCACTTCCCTGCATTATATATTCATAAACATGTGTATCGCTAGGACAAACAGACACAATATTTTTAACACAAAGAAAGAAATAACTGAATGTCTAATGTTTGGAGAGTTTACAAAAAGGGCCAAATAATTAAGAATTGGAATAAACTTTAAATCATAAACAATGTTTATGATTTAAAGTTTCACAGTGAATTCGTTAAGGGAGTTTGGGGACTTTTCCCACAGGCAACAAAGCAGCAGCCTATATTGTGTTTTCTGTATTTGCACAGTATACAGTTTGACATGTATGCTGCCCATATTTGAAGCAACAGCAAAGGGTGAAGCTGATCGACGCCTCCAGACAATGACCACCACCATCATCATCAGCCTAGCAGCTGAAAGGTTTGGGCTGGAGGATAAGAGACCAGTGAAACTCCCATACATCATAAATAACAGAGCAAAAAAGATCCACCAGCATAGGCAGGAGCTGAGGAGGCGAGGGAGGAGAGGGGACCTCTCGCAGAGCTGCATAATACTCTCCACAAGTATCTCTCAACCTTGAGGAGGGCAGAGTGGCACAGGAGGAGGAGGCAGGAGAGGACCAGGAAGAAACCTGCCTTTTTAGCAAACCCATATGGGTGACTCCATCTCAGAGACACCTCCAGTGATGAATCCAGGGAGCGAGATCTGGGCCTCTGTCAGTCCTTGATTAATCCACCTGCACCAACCCTGGACTTCAATGAGAAGGAGCCCATCTGGAAGGAGGTCAAGGAGGTGGTGGTCAGAAAGGCAAGAGAAAGCTCAGCCCCAGGGTTGAGTGGTGTATGTTGAAAGGTATATAAGAACTGCCAATGGTTATTCCACAGTCTGGAGCATCGTGAAGGTGATCTGGAGGAGAGGCAAAGTAACTCATTGGTAGCACTCACCATGAACAGGCTAATGACATCTGCTGGGGTGCAGTGCAGAGGGCCCCTCACTTAAACAGGTGTACGACAGCCAACCATTCAAGACATCTTTCCCGGATAGCAGTTGGATCCCAAAGGGCCTTGATGGGCTGATCGCCTGGGCTCACATGAGTTTCAAGCCAGCAAAGTCTCGATCCTTATGAAAGGAAAGGCCATCGACAAATTCCACTTCACACTTGCCGCACTCAGATACCATCCATCACTGAGAAACATCTGAAGAGTCTTGGGAAGGTATTTCACTGCAGCCTGAGCAACAGCTGGAAGCCTGGCTAGCTGCAGTGGACAAGTCAGGCCTACCTGGCAAGTTTAAGGCCTGGATCTACCAACACATCATCCTCCCACGGATTCTCTGGCTCCTCTTGGTCAATAAAGGCCTGATCTCTACAGTTGAGGACTCTGAGAGGAGAGTGAGCAGATTCGCACAGAAGGGGCAGCCTTACAACATTACAACGGGCAGAACAACAAGCTAAAGCTACCTATCAGCAGCCTGAATCACGAATTCATGGTGACCTTTACTAGGGAAGTGCTGCAATACCGGGATTCCAGCAACCCACAAGTCTCTAATGCTGGGATCGATGTCAGGACAGGATGGAAGTGGAGGGCAGCAGAGGCTGTGGATGTTGCTGAGTCACGGCTTAGGCACTAACACCTTGCTTCAACAAGGCCGAGAGGAAGGACAAAAAGTCGCTGATCGAAAATGAGGAGGAGCAAGCCAGCAGGATGGTTGGATATGGGGAGCAGGGAGCTTGGACGAGATGGCCAGCCCCTCTGCAGGGCCAACAACATGCTGGGCATCACAGGGGCCAGAAGGCCAGGGGCCATCACGCTGGCCACCAAGCCAGCTGAAGTTGCTTCAAGGTGTCTGTGGATCAGGAGAGGAAACCCATTGGTGGGGTAGAGCTACCTAGACACAAGCCGGGACTCACTCCCTCCTGGGTCGCCTGGGCGAAGGTGTCTGAAGTTGACAGACCCGAAACACCTGCAATGCCACCACACGTAACATCACTAATGATGTGTCATCACAAGATGATCTATGTCACAAACAGTGAAAGAAATGTTCTCGTCTTTCATAAAATTGGTTTAAATGGAAACGTTGATGCCACGACAAACTAACACTTTCTACAAGGAATGAAGAAACCTTATGTGTTTCTGAATTTCCAAGAAGGCCCAAATGATTTAGAATGTGCTGTTGTGTTGTTTTGTTTTTTATGTTTATTATGTTTTTATGTTTATGTTTCTCTTGGACCTTATGAACTTTGGTTGTACTACACCTCACCTCACACAAAGTATTGGCCCAAAAAGGTTCCTTACCTCTTAATTTTTGTCTAAGCTAAACAAAAATATTGATAAAAATATAGATTGATCTGTCTATATAGATACTTCAATCATTTTGGGTCAATCATTTTGCAACCGTCTCTTTTCATAGGCCTTGTTTCATGTGTTTTAATGAGCAGAATATAATGACTGGAGATACGTAACAGAGGGAAAGGTTACTGTACCAATAACTCCACATGACACCCATTTAACTGCTCTCACCTCACTGTGTGTGTATGTGAGTGTGTGTGTGTGTAATGTATGTGTCTCAGCAGGATCTCCATTTTGCTCCCAGTATGTATCTCCGGTGTGGGAGGAAGACCTTTGGATTAGCTTCAAACCAGATCCACATGGTTCCAGGGTGTAAATATTAACAACCTCAGAGCAGCAGATTGACACACAGAGGCACCGCTTTTCTCCCCACAGCTGGTAAATCATCCAAATAGATGACTGACATAAAACAGGCAACTTGGATTGTTTAAATTAATAAAACATTTATCTTTATCTAACATTTATCTTTTCAGCACAAGAGTTTTGAGCTAGAGTTACTTGGTTAATCAATAAAAATAAATAGTTAAGCTCAGGTATCTCTCCCCTAGTTTCAGTAAATATTCTGACACCAATTTTTCTTACTAAACCAAAAAAAAATACAAAACTGAAGTATAGATCTTGCCTTTTTACCTCATCAAAGACTAATTCAGCGGTAACAAAATGAAACTCAACATAACCAGCTTGGTTTGTCCCCAGTTTGTCACCTACTGGTTTGGTTGAAATAAGAGATAATTGTAGAAATATTCTGACTACACTGTTGCCGGACTTAAAGCCACTGTAATTCACCTCGACACTGCCTGTCATCAATGTGGGCTCCATTGGTTGAAGGCTGTGTTTGATCACAGTCCAGCTGTGTTCACTGGGAGGCTGCTGAACCTGGTTCTGATGCCCACAATGCAGCGATGTATAGGCGGTCAATGCTTCTGCCTCGAGTCAGCGAATAGGGCCATTATTTCCACAGCTAAGTGAGGCAGCTAGTGGTTTGACCTTTGCATAAATCTGGATGACCATCATGTAATAGTAGGAGGAGGACAGAGGGGTATAAAATGCTGCAACAGTCTGTAGGTCTGATTACAAGAAAAATGAGAGAGGAAATAAGACTAAAACTGAAAAGAAAACCAAGATATAAGCAGCTGCAGGCAAGAGAACATTTCTGTCAGTCAGTAAGTAAATGTTTTTATTCTTGTTTTCGATTTGCACTTTTTTTTAACCTGGCTGAGGTGTGAAAGCAAAATGCAACAACTTGCAATAGAAATAGACTTGAGCACAACAAGAACACATTTTTCATGCTCAACTTCTTCCTCTTCACCTCACTGTTTATTTTTGGGCCACAAACCAACTTTAAAGTGTAAGTCAGTGAAAACAACTTGGCTTCATATATGTTAAATAATTTTATTACCTGTTGATAGCCAATTAAATACATTTCCCATTATCGGATTGATAAGTTACTCGTTCATTATTAATTGTGCTTTCCTAGCTCCTACCTCCTTAAAGGTGGAACAATTACGTATTTTTAAATGGTGCAACATTTTTCCTTGAATGGTCCGCATAAAAAGGGGCTAATATGTCACAGAGGGGGACCATGTTTGTAGTAGAGTTGGGCCGTATTCACACTGTGGCAGTAATGGTATCTGCTACCACTGTTTTTAACAAAAAATAAACAAAAGCTCAAACACAAAATCCAAGCTTTCCAGCCAAACAAATACAGACTTACACTTTACAGTATCAGCCGTGTCCCTCATATCCCTCATACAGACTCCAGGCAGTACACCGTGTGTCTGACAGACTCACACAGGCAGAACCATCCCCAGGTCCAGAGAGAGAGAGCAATCAGTTCAACACAAAACACCTGGGATAATGCCCTTCCTGGCCCAATCCCCTGAACTGCCCCCACTCTCTCTCTCCTGTCTCAGAGCTCTAACCAAAATGCCACTGCCACCAAATCAGGGTTCAAATGAAAACGTCTCCCCATTCATTGTAAGAGTGAGGAGTGCATTTAGGCTGCACCAATTAAGGTTGCAGGGGTTCAAAAAAAACACGTCCTGTGGTGAAATGCAGGATGTATCTTAAAATCCTGTTTCTCAACATTAACAAAAGGTCAAGTTACTGTGACTTTAAATGAGATCATCATTCGTTAAGAGATGTTAAGTTACCTTAGGTTATGTTACCTTAGAATTAGGAGCAGCCCTGGGTTCATTGGTGAATTTATAACCTGGGATGCACATAAGTGGTGTGTAGGTGGGCATGCATGGTCAAAATAAACGATACACGGTGTGGTTGCAGGTTTATTGCATAAACACTCTTCAGTCTCTGTCGTCTTTCTGTCAGGTTTAATGGTATACGTTTGCAGACGGACTTCACAAACAGACATGCATGCAACACGGATGTCTGGAGGAGAAGTGAGGTTCTTCTCCCTCACAATAGTGCTTAAAAGATGAGAACACAGGAGGGGGTGAACAAAGACGTAAATTCATGCTTATCAGTGTCCCTGTCCTTGGAATTATCCAGGCTTCAGCCGAGTCTGGCATGAGCAGTTCCTTTGCATAGACAGATACAGAATAACAAGTCAAAAAGTTCTGGGTAACAGGTCAGAGAGATACGGGATTAACAACTATATATGGTGTATGTATAAGAACATTTCAAACACAGCGATGTATTAGAACAAGAGGCACTTTTACGTACCACCACTGTGTACATTCTGTCTGTATCTAACAATGGACTTTTAAATTAATTAATTAAGATCTGAATCAAAGAGGACAGGACATATTAAAGGGGTTCTGCAACTCCTCCACGCTTGTGGTTTATGGAATGAGTGGAAGATGAAGTTGGTTTCAGTCTGCACAGACGAAGCTGTAGTCAGTCTGTGCAGACTGTGCAAAAGGAGTCGTTCCCAAATTGCATGAGAACAATTAATGAAGATATGTGGTGAGAATAGCATTACCTTTGTTAAACAAGGGAACTTTCACAATATTAGATGGTCTGCATGGAGGCAAGAGACTTTTGAAAATATGGAGGCTATCATTACCTGCCATTCAAATCCAAGTGGTTACAAGTGATGACAGAGACCTAAAACATGTCTACTTCATGCAGAGTAAAAGATGAGCATCAAGCAACATCTTTAGGAGCCCCTTTGAGAACCAGACCAAAAATGTTATGTGCACCCCTGTATATAACCTTATTGAACCCTTCATGCTAATGAAGCGTTTCCAAAATGGAAGAGAGTCAGGCGTTTTCACTAATATTAACAGAGTTACTGAATGATGATGGTGTTATTCCATTTGGTGCAGTGACAGCTCCACTTTCTGCTGTTAGTTTATGCAGCGGATCATCGTAGACGAGGGAATCATGGTCATCTCATGCTCAGAAATTGTTGTACCACATTTTCAAAAGAGTGGACCTTCAGGTTAGTCTGAAATAAAACATGGCATTGGACACTGTCACTTTGTTTTTGTCTGTTAAATCGGCAAGTTACCTCAGGAAGTCCTCACCACATGTCCTAACACTATACCAGAATGCTCCATTTATTAGAGAAAGCGCTCTAAAAGCTTTGCAACGTTTTCCTTATTGAAGGCAGGGTGGGTGTTTAGTTGGGTGTTCAATCAGGTGATGGAGAGAGGAAGTCCAGAGGCCTCTGCTGGACCAGTGGAGAATGAATGTGTTTGAGGGTGTGTGTGAGGGACTGTGACGGTGTGAGTGTGTGCGTCTGTGTGTGTTTAAGCTTAAGATTAGTTAAAGGAACAATAGTGTAATTAAACTCCCATCTGGAATGGTTTGATAAAGTCCCCTTCTCTCCCATCTCCTCAGATACTACGTATTTTATCATCTGTCTTGAACCATCATGTCTTAAAATCCTCTGCTATTTATGTACATTTGGAAGATAAATGTGTTTTGCTTGCATTAGGATTAATCTTTTATTAGTGTGAGGCACTAACCGATGAGAAAATCCTTTTATTATTAAAAAAAAATCAATTACCATAAATCCGTCAGCTGAAAGTTAAACCTCAAAAAATAAACAGTCCAATTACCTCCTGGTAGGAACATGAATGTATTTACAGAACATCAAAGGGACTTTCTCCTCTATTCTACATCCCAGTAATTTATTTCACCTCCATCCTTGACAGCTACTCTGAAGATAAGAGATTAATGAAGAGGGTCTGATCAGTAGGATTATAATTCTAAAATTTATATCATCATCTATCATTTAACATCTATAAGATAGACAGATAGATAGATAGATAGATAGATAGATAGTGATGTAGCGCTGCATGAAATTCTGAAGAATGCATGAAGAAAGGTCTCTGAAACTCAGACGCCCCCCCAACAAATCATTTGTCCGGAGAGTGGGCTGACCAGAAAAAAAAAGTCCTGAAACGTTTCGTTGCCCAAGTCTCTCCCTGGGTGGAAGGATGGAAAGGAAAGGACCAACTAAACTTTCCATAACATTGTTTTTTGTTTCTTTACATTTTTCCTAATTATGCAAAAATTTCACGACCAATTTCCACTAAACTTTGTGGAAGAGATGGGGCATGGACCAGGCGAGCTAAACAGACGTGTGTATCATTGCATTCAGGATTCAGACAACTTTATTTATCCCAAGTGGGCAACTCAGTTCGACAGCCTTCCCATGTCGCATAATAAATAAATCAACAAATAAATAAAACACAGTCGGTTTAGCAACAAAAGTCAAACATCAAGAGTTACAACAGATCAATTTATGGGACTAAGAGCAACAGCAGCATCCTGGTACCCCTAGGCTGCCATGTAGTGACTTGTGTAAAAAGCCAAGCGGTAACAGTAGCTGAGGAACACAAAGAGAAAAGCGAGAACTCTAGTGGTCCACCTGAGTTTACAGGGACTGTCCAAAAGCTACTGTCAGCATTTAGCAGCCTGATAGCAGAGGGGATAAAAGAATGGGAATGACGCTATGTTTTCCTTTACGGTGCATGATAGCACCGTCCTGAAGGCCTTAAAACAAATTCACTGGAGAGAACATGGTCAGACTGAGTAATAATTCCTTTTTGAACCACACATTTCTCCCAGAGAGAGCACAGGTCTATTGCTCAGCCAGGTACAGCATACTATCCTACAGAGTACTATCCTGGGTTATGTAGCCAATGATAATAATAAGAGAGAGTTTTTAACCTGTTGGGGAAAACAATGAGTGAAGCCATCACTGTCAGTCGTTTTCATTTGTCCAAAGATCCTGAATATGACTGACCACCGTATCTCTGCTCTGCACAACACTGTGATTTGATGCAATTTGAAAGGATTTTATAATGTTTCACTCATGAATCTTCATAGAGAAATGTCCTTTTAGTTGTTGGCATTTTCCTCTGGAGGGAAGGACCTCTCTCTCTTTACACTTTCAGAGGAGATCACACAGCAAAATATATTCATGTGTGTTAGTGATCACAAAATAATTTGTCTATAGTGTCCCTGGCTCATTAGAGGGAAGTGGAGGAGTGTTGTCCTCTGCACATCAAAAACTGATTGAGAATCTAACTGGTTCAGAGATTTCCGCCATGAAAGGGTGCTGAATAAACATCAACACACACTTACACAAATATAAACACACACACACACTAACACTGACATAAATATATAAGTGTGCATTTAGAGACATTAATGTAAAGGCACTCATCTGGTCACTGTCCACATGCTGCCATATATGCACAGAATGAATAAATGAGAAGTGCTTCGATGCATAAATACCAATGCAGATGGCTGGGTAACACTGCTCAGAAACACACACACACACACACACACACACACACACACACACACAGAGCTGATAGCAGGAACAGAGAGACAACTGAGTACAAATTATTCTCATCAAGCATGAATTATCCATTTGACATCTCACCATGGAGAAAGTGCTTAAGCAATCACAGTTCTGGCTATAGCCAACATCAGAGCTGCTAATATGTTTTTTATGGGGCTCACTGGTGCCTCCCCACACCCTGTACTATCTGTCCTCATTTCAAAGATGACTGGAAAACATGCAGCGACTGAGGGGGAGAGACAGGAGGGACGGTGGGGAGGAAGGGGGAAGGAATGGATGATATATTGAAATAAAGGCAGAAACCATAACCTGACTCTTTTCTTTTTCCTTTGTACATATCCAGAGTTTTTTTTCCCATTATGCAATATTCTCAGGATTGAGACACAGTTCAGTCAAATTCTGGTATTGTCCACAGATGGTTGAAGAAATTCTCAGCACATTTTGGTGAAACTAAACAGGTGTTATTTGCTAAGAGCTCATGTTGATGTGGTGCAGTGTGTTAATAAAACACGGTCAAAGGACAAGTCAGCGGTGTCTCCAGCAGTTCGTCTGACAGAAGCATGTGGTGGATGGTGAACAGGGTTGGATCAACTCCACCAACTGATGCAGAAGTCAAAAATAAATGACAATATTTTAATGACAATGCTGTTTGTGGAGTTTTCCAGTCTACTGCTGTATCAGCAGCTGGTGTTACCTTATGTTCCTTCAGCACTGATACATCACAGTGTTGTTCAGATGAAGACCTTTACCATCACTTATTTGCATCATAGTGAACACACACTCATGTTGTTTTTTTCTTGTTGTTTAAATAATAATAAAATATAATAAGCAAATAATTTTTACAATCTATTTACAATATGTTTGCAATTTATTTACATTTGTTTACAATGTGCTTACAATCAGTTGTCTTTTATATTATATTAAAATATGTTTTGCTTCTATTTACAATGTATACATAGCATATGTAGAAGCTCCAGGACATGAGAATGGTTGAGTCACAGCTGCTCCTGCAAACAAACAAAAACAATAATGAGCATAACTTAAATGTTAAAAGTCTAAGTGTCCTAATTCCCTCTACACAACCTGACATTATTGTAAATGTTTAAAAACTTTCCAAAGTAACCAACACTTTAGAATAATTCTACAAATATGTTTCCTGGAAAAAATGCTAGTGAAGTTTGTGTATTTTAACAATCTGTGATCTAACTTTGTCAGAAATACTGTCTTACCTTAATAAAGGTGGGAGTCCTGCACCGGGTCCGTCCTTCTCTTCTTGGTCTACACAGAAACAAACACACAAGACATTTTTCAGTGCTTTGTTTCATCAGCTCTGGTGTAGTGATGGAAACATGTTGAGTTTTTCTCCTCAAAATACCTCTCCTGCTCCTTGTTGGACATCGCCATCCACTGTAAACAGACACACTGTCAGCACACACACCTATACACAACTGCATATGAACATATGAGCAGATGCATAAATATGAACACAGGTCCTAATGAAACACACTGACCCTCTGTCCCAGGACTGTAGCCCCATCTTGCTGTCCCTGGTGTTGAGTTCAGCCGTGATGTTCAGCCTCTGCTCCCTGCTGAACAGCATGAAGGCATTGGGCGGCTTCTTGACATATGGCTCTTGGTTGTTACGCTTTCTCTTCCTCCAAGAATACAGTCAAATACAGAGAAGGTGGACACGTGTTAAACTGTGAGGAGAGAATGATTTTAGAAGGGGACAGTAAAGTAAGAAGAAGAATACAAGACATGAGTCAAATCCATCCTTGTCTGTGCTCTTTTGTACATTAAAACCCATCAAAAGACGTTGATTATAGAGTCTGTTGTTTAAGGTCTACCAGCTGTTGTCCACTGCCACAGATCATGAGCCAATCACAAGAGAGAAAGGTACATTTTGATCAAAACTGTCCAGATGTCACTTACCTTGACGTGGAGGTGGGACGAGGAGGAGCAGCAGATACAGATGAAGTAACGTCTGCTGCAATCACATAGACCATCTGTCCATTCCTACACAGATAAAGAGGACAGAGATGTTTCACATCATAGAAAGAGTGTGTGTGAAGAGACAAAGAGAAGCTCAGCAGCTGTTTTCACTCGTGTGTGTGTGTGTGTGTGTGTGTGTGTGTGTGTGTGTGTGTGTGTGTGTGTGTGTGTGTGTGTGTGTGTGTGTGTGTGTGTGTGTGTGTTTGAATTCATTTGTGTTACTTACAGAAATCCAACAGGATGAAGGTTTATTTTCTTGCTTTCAGGGACCTTGGAGACACAAACACACACACAACAGTTAATCAGACATGACTAGCAGGTGTCAGAGTCAGAGAGAGAAGGAGTCTTATTATTATTATTGTATTATTTAAATGAGTTCAACAGGAGCTTAAGAACCCTAGTTTGTTTACATGATCAACATGATGGAATTCTTCTGATGTTCATTCCGAACCTTAATTTCATATCGTACCTGTCCCTGGGCCTGAACATGTCCAGGCAGGATGGGAGCATCCTGTCTGCGGGTCAGTCCTGGAGCTGATCCCAGACAGAGGGGCCGACCACATCCTCCGCTCTGGACCTTCTCTGGCTGATGCTGGTTGGAGGAGGGTATGAGGGCAGGATGAAGAAGAGGAGGAGAAGGAGGAAGAGGGGCAGTTGTAGGGATGTATTCGTCCCCCAACAGATCTTTAAAGCCCCCCCTATACTGGCGGCGTAGTCTGGCTGGGCCATCTCTTCCAGAATAAAGTCCGCTGGAGTCGTGTCATCCATCTGGTGAGATGTCTTTATGTTTGTTTGTTGTTGTTTGTTGCTTCGACCATCTTCAGGGGTGATGGGAGCAGTTGGAAGGACGTATTCGTCCTCCAACAGATCTTTCAGGAATGAATGCATACTGGGATCGAAGTGCAGCCTGGTCGTGTTATTGATCTGGTTGGAAGATGTTTTTCTGAGTCCTTACAGAATCCAGAATACTACTGCTACTACTAGTACTACTAATTATACTTCCAATAATAATGACATTTAATAATTATTGATTATCAGGAAAAGTAAACACACCTATAGGTGTACAAAATGCATTCCACGCAAAATGCGGCATATCAATTAATAAATATAATTTTATTATTTGGTCAAGTTTCAATGCATAATTCAAACAAAAACATGCCTAATGAAAGGGAATTCTGTGGGTAGATTTGTTTTGGATTTCCTACCTGGCAGCCGTTTCCCTGCTGCTTCCTGTCTCTTATGCCCAAACCAGCCGTGTGTCCAGATTTAGATTTCAGTAGCTCCCATCGATCCTTCTGCAGTATTTACCAGTTTTGCTCTCTGTTTCTTTTGTTCAGATATATATCTGTTATTTTCTCCATGTTCTCGCAGATTTGAAACTTCCATGCATGCTCGTGGGGCCTTACATGGCCTGGAAATCTGGGGGAAACCCTTGGGTAAGACATACTTCTGTGTGACGTCACCGAATTTCAAAATGGCCCTTTGTTTACTTCATATTTTTCGTCCTTCACTGGCTTAAAATCGGAATTGTTCTCTGTATTCCACTGTGGTAAAAATATTATCGTTATATCAGGCTGTAGAATAGCATTCGTCCTACTGAATAAAAATATTGTGGTTACTTTAAAAATTCTTCACACGAAGAATTTGAGAAACTGGTCTGAAAATATCCCTAATAGATAAAATCAAGGCAAACAGGGCCAAAAGGTGATCCAGTGTCACATCACACTATTCAGAAGCTAAAGATCCCAGAACATCCAAAGATGTTGCACAATTTAAGAACAACTGAGAGCTCTGGATTTAAGCCTCAAGCGTCTGAAGTTGGCAGGTCAGAAAATATTATGGATGAAAACTAGAATACTACCCAATAGAACATATACTTCCATGAAGGCTGAACAATCCTACACGTCTGTTCAGCCTATCCCCCCACAAAGTTCACTGGAAATCAGTTCAGAAGTTTTTGTTTGGAAAATCTGGAAATTTAAGTCATAATGTTGAGGTAAGTTCTAAAAACTCTGGATCTGCCCCTTTATCCAGATCTGCACCAAAGCCTAACAGGTTCTTTTGTGGTCCGTGGTCTTTCCACCTTTCCACCAGTTTTAACAGAAGTCCATCCAATATTTGTTGTGTTATCCTGCTAACAATCCAACCAACAGTCAATAAGACACTGATGAAAACTCCTCGGTGGAGGTAATACATTTTCTGAGCTGTATTATTTGGGAGAAGTAACTAAGTGAGTCACATTTTCTCTGCACTTAAAGCTCCATTAAACAATATTTCTATATTAAGAATTTATCAAGTTTCCCTCCAAAAGTAACACAAATCTAAAGAAAATTAGAAAATTAATGCATTTATCATGAAGCATTATGTAAATATGACACCATGATGTTTGTTTCTTGATCATTTGCTGCCTTTCTCCAGTGGATGGTTCAGACACATGCTTCATGTACGTCCTGATTCATTGCTAAGTCTGTTATAATATACTATCTATGTTTAGTATTTGCACGTTGTCCTATTTTGATTTTACAAATACTTTTTCAACTCAGCCAAGCGTTTCACAGTATACCTTTTTTTTCCCACTTTAATGCTCAGATTGAAAATTTGCATCCAAACAGGTGGATGGAAATGGATTTATGGTGTGTGATTTTATCAACCTTCTTTCCACTAACTAAGCTCTAAAGACCAGCAGTGCTATCTGCTCAGCACCTACAATAGCAGGATGCACATCTTTTCTCACTAATCAATGAAGACCAAAGCAGAGCTACTATTGTTAGCCATTAGAACTCATTAAAAGAATAACTTACAAATACTGTGATTACAAACACAAAACAAAAACATGAAACATTCAACTGCCGATGATGAAAAATGACTAGATAGACTAATTATCCTCACTTTTCTCCTGTAGTTTGCGTTTTCAAAAGCTTTTGTAGTTTTATGGAAATGTAGAATAAGTATCCTATCTGTGAATCTTATCTGAATAATCTGAATTGTTATTCTTAATTTTGGGATTTATTTGTATATGAAAATGTATGTGCTTCATCCTGAATCTGGTTTGTTTGTATAAAAAAACAGGGATGCTTTCATTCTTGAGGCAAATCAATAAAGACGACAGTAACAAAATCATTTCTTTGAATTCCACACTGGTTTAAGGAACTGATATTTGATTTAAAAGTACAAAAAGTTTACATGGTTTATGTTGATTTCATTTCTATTATGGAATAGGTTTACTTTAAACATGATCTACTGTAAGTGAGTAATTTGTGTTTTTGTAAATGATAAGATTTTGGTTGTACAGATTGTTATTTGTTGACATGAAAAACTCTTTTGTTTATTCCGTTATCCCACTTATAAATATTTGCATTGTAAAATCATCCTATTTTTGATAATAGAAGAGAAATTGGTGGCTGCGGATTCACTTCCCACCCATGGCCTTTTGCTGCATGTCTCCCCCGTGCTCTCTCCCCCGTTTCCTGTCTCCTCTTAAGCCTTCCTAAACAATAAAGGCCTTTAAAAAGAAAAGCCTCATTAATGTGAACTACTATTAATGTAAATGTGAACCTCTATACTCTTTGTCTGAACAACAGCGCTGGCAAAAGTCTGTGTATCAGCAAATGAGCGGTTGGTTCTGTGTGCATATGTGCATCATTTGCACATATGATCCATATTATAATGATATGAAGCTTAGCTGGACGAGGAGACCAGCCAGCTGTGCAGAAGTTTGGACGTGACTGATAAATGTGCAGCAGTGAAAAAACACCTGTAACACATGTGGGTTCTCTCAGTGACACACAGATGATGCGTGTCACACAGTCTTTATTAACACAACAGAATCACTGTACACGAGCTTTTCAGCCTTAACACATCCAGACGTGTCCCTTACGTCTCCAGTCTCTCCAGGCTTCTGCAGTGTCACCATCATCTACTGCAATTAGAGCGCAATTAATCCAAACACAAAACACCTGTCATCATCACATCACTATCTCACCCCCCCCTTACCTGAGCTGCCTCTACACCCTCTCTCACCTGCAGCTGACCACAAAACCAAACCCCACAACCACAACCCCATATAAAAAGGCTTTTGTCCAACATGTTAGACACAAATAAGATATTTAATTAATTGTTTGACAAGTTGAACGGGCTGCTGGAAGTTTGTTTTAAAGTTGGCATCTCCAGCTGTAGGACGGCTCTGATGATGATTGCAAGCATTATTGACTGAACACACTTAGCAGCCATTCACATACAGTTTTCTGACGTACAGTAGGCTGTGTGTATCTGTATTCTCTGGCTGCTCACACTAATTCTTTTTCAGCTGTGATTGTTCTGCAGCTTGAGGTCCTGCTCTCAACTTCCCTCTGATAGTTTTCCATGTCGTTTTCAGGTTGTTCAGCAGCAGCAGCAGCAGCAGCAGCGTTTAGCAGCCGTCTGGAGTCTTTGACAGCAGTGATTAGTCAGCAAAAACAGAACATTGAGCTCACGTCTCCTGTTTCTGAAATGATCCCTGTCTGCTTACTGTAATATGAATGACACAGAGCAAATTGACTGTGTGTGTGTGTGTGTGTCTGAATTTCTGCTCTGCCAAATTAGTTTTACTTACAGCACCTACATTCATTACCAAGCCTCATATCTCAGGTTGTGCTGCAGACAGCAGGCAGAAATATGCTTTGCAGAATAATTGATAGCTATATTTGGGATATCTCTATTCTATTCATGCTGCTGCTGTTTGTGTGGCTGATTGATGACCGAGGATGTCCGCCTGGACTCCTGGACTGGATGAATGTCTCTGAGAGGAAGCGAACAGGCGAAGGTGCTGGGTGTGATTTAAACCTGAGAGGGACACAAGTTCAGCCTGGGCGTATCAGATTTCTCTTATTTGATGACAGCGAACATCCATCAATACTGACTTTTTAAAAACTCGCATTTAAAAGTTTCAGGGTTAGAAAAACAGATGAATGTCCCCGCTGTGTTGGATCGTCCTTGTCATGGTAGCCCAACAGTGATCAGTGAACCGTCACAATTAGGTTCATGGATTTAAAATCAAAACCAAAAATCAGATATCGCTGTACAAAGTATTAAAAGAAGATCAAATATACATTTTTTACTAAATCAATCATCAAACTGGATGTAATGGTGTATTATAGTCCCTGGTTTGAATGGAGCTCCTCTGGTGTCTTCATTTCCTGTCTGCCTCTCCAACAAACACTGTCAAAATAAAGGCAAAGATGTAATAACTATAGATTACAGATTTTTATGAACACAGCTTGTGATTTTTTACAGTTTTAAATGATTCATTGACATTTTTTACAGAGTTGATTGGTGATATATTGCCCTGAACATTGCAGGTCAATAAATGTCAACAATGCAGAACTTTAGCACCTGTACTAAGGAGGAGGTTTATGTGGTGGAGGGAGCTGCAGAGCTGGCCATGATAGTGTGGTTGTGCCATAAACTTTGAATGTCTCTTGTACCCTCTGTGTGGTACTTTGTACAGAGCACACGGTGCACAGGTGGCAGCAAAGGAGGAAAATGGCTGTTAGACTTTGTGCTGAGGACAGATGTCTCAGAACACACATGGCTGCATCACTAAGCTGTCAATCTGATGATTTTGTCAACAACAAAAAACTAAAAAATGTGCAGAAATAACACGAGAATGCTTCAAATATAAATAAACTGTGAGAATGAATCACTCTTCAAATAGTTGATGTGTTTAAATTGGCATCAGAATGAATGTACAGTATAGAGTAGCAGGAATAAAGCTGTCTGCATTTATCTATAAATGAAGTGTTACAGTATCTGTTGTCCACAGTTCATTAAAGGCCTCCAGCCATCTGCCGATGATCTGCATTTGTGTGCAGTGACATCACACACAGATATACATTGTTTGCCATCATTACATCATGCAAATGATACCAGGCTGCAGCAAGATCACCACACACCTCCTCACATCTGATCTGTTTTCACCTGGTCTGATGATGAAGTGGGGCACACTGGGTTATGAGTGGCTCATCAATCTTGTGCATTATTGTCTCCTTTCCAACTTTCTTTTTTGCAAAAATGACTTCCTCAATCTGTTTGTATTATTAATTTTGATCATCCTTGGACTGATTAACTGCTCATTATGACCCCAGACCATCTGGGTGTGGATTAGCTGTGTGTTCTCCTTGTTCCACTCTGCACCATCCAGACAACAACATGATATCCTGAAGAAGCCACAATACCAGTGAAGTGATCGTGTGACTTGCTCAGAAAGTATTTATTGATCAGGACCCCTTCACTTACACACTGACCACAAAAAGTTATAGACAAAACCTTGGTGTCGATTTAAACCTGCAGTGCAGATCTGGTCAGCTAAGTTCTGATGGTTGATGTGAAACACATCACTAGCAGTGTACCAGTGCAGGAATGTTGTCACAGACTATGTATGTAAAAACTTTGGTATACTGTAAAATACACAGACATGGTGGTGATAGGTTTAATCAGCACTGTGTGTAATTGGTAATTTGCATTAAAAAAAAGTGATGAAAAAAAGATTCAAAAAGTCAGACATGAACTCTTTATGACAAGGAGCCATGATATTAAGGTGAATGTAACAACACATAGGTCTGAAGCTGTCCTGAAGGTCCTGTACTTCTTTCTTATTATAAATATTATTATTATTATACATAATCCAGGCTCCAATAATGTTCCTCTATATATTCATGGAAATAAATTAGTTAGGAGTTAATTTCTAGGTGATAGATTTGGTATGATCCTGTTACAGAATGTTTTTCTAGGGATGAGAAAGTACAACATTATCTGTATCTGGAAAGGGTGGTGGTGCTTAAACTATAAATGGGTGAGGCTAACCAGAAGAGAAACTAATATGGTTGATGAGAAGTTGCTCTGTTGGTTATTTATCTATTAAACCAGTCTCATGATTGAGCTCATGATCACTATTTACAAAACAAACACTCATAAGCTTGAATGAACAGTCAGCTATGCTGATACTGACACATTTAATATGGTTGATACTGGCAAAAAGTACATTATCTGTACTGAATACTCATTTCAGCAGAGTACTCGAACAACGCTAGTAGTTTCTTTACTTGGTGCACAGAGAGTTCAAGTCTGAGAGAGTGGAGATCACACCCACCAGGCTCAAACAGGCACCTGTGTACAACTAGAGGAATCTGACCTGACATCACTAATGAGCTGCCAAACAGATGATGAAAGATCCACTGATGGTTAAACATGAATGAAGCACTCAGGTAATACAAACATTCACAAACATGTGATAGTGTTAACAAAAACTAGGTCAAAAATGTTCATCAACAACCTTTTCTTCTATGACTAAGTCATTGATGACTGACTGTGACTAAATCAAAATTCAATATCGTTGACGATAAAAGACAAAACTAAAATGTAGTTTAAAAAAATAAAAGCTTACCAATATCTCTCTTTATTTTCATCCAGAAAAACAAAATATAGACTATAGTTGTTGTTTTTTATTACAACCCAAATATTCTGTTCATTGGCTGACGTGTGCAGCAGAGGGGCACCACTGGTCCGTCTCACCGCCTCCATTGGGGAGGTGGTGATCTATGCCTTGGGCAGGGCGAAGCCAGAGGAACCTCTGGTGGAGGCCTTTACCCGATATCTGGAGTAATCCGTGTGCTGCTCTGCTCAGGCACAGCTACTGTGTTCACGCTGATAAAGTCAGCCAACACTGCCCCCATCTCAGAAACACCAGTGTCAGCAAACAGCATCAATTTCACAGGCTGTGTTTCATGTCGGAGGCAGAACGGGGCACCAAACTGCTTCTCTTCTGGTTACTTTGACATTTACACTCCACCCCTGAGCAAAGAAGGACTCTGTAAAATACCAAGGGTTACATAAAGGCCTGTCCACATGGGAGTAATCGTACCAGAACAGGTCAAGTTCGTAATTCGAATCTTGTGCAAGGAAGCATTAGATAGTATATAAAGTAAAATGATGTACCTCAGCCATCGGGGGAAATATAACTGTGAAGGATTCACCCAGGACAGATCACTCTCCTGTAATGTTAGGATTTACAGGCCATCCTTCCTGTAATGGGTTCAATGCTACATCTGAGTGGTCAGAAACAGTCGATTACTGAGGCAAACAGCCTGCAGTGTTGCCCTTTGCACCCTGAGAGTAAACAGTAAGCTCTGTTGAGCATCAGTCCTTTTCTCTCCCACTTATTGACATCAGCAACCAGCTGAAAATCCTCCTCTGTTCCTGTGTGACCAGCTCTGTTGCTTTAACGCTGGTGTTGAACTGGTATGTAAATCATGAGCTGATGTAAGCCACAGCAACTGTGTCAGACCACACTGCATCAGAAGGGAATAGAAGTCTGGTAAACATTTTAATTAGCTGTGTCCTCTGTCTCCTGTGTGTTAAACTCAACAAGATTCAGTCAAAAGTTCAAGTGTTTAAAACCTGAAGCTGGTCTTTTCAGTCATCCAGTTATCCTGAGGATTTTCATTTGACTGTCAACACTGACCTCCATGTATTTAAAGAGTGACATCACTGTTTTTTTTTTCTTTTCTCATGAGGAAATGCCCCAGTTTTAGGTCTAACTGTAACCATTCAGTTCAGACTCATTCATATTTACTTTTTGTGATGAACTAAATGATGACAACATGTCTGAAAGTATAGAGACGGATAACCTAGACTGTATTATTATCCCACTCTATTTGACTGACAGTCACCATTTTTGAGTGACGTTTTACTAAATTCTCTGTTCCAAACATTAGCGTTAAATGGTTTTGGCCTGCAATTAACTTTTTTTTTTTTATCGATTAATCTTTCGATTATTTTTGTGTTTAAACTATAGATAATTCTTTGGCTACTCAATTAGTCCTTTAATGAATTTACCACTAAATAATAATCACAACTTCAACCATTATATCTTTCCACCTTTTACTCAAGCAGCTTCTCATTAAAAAAAAATTCTTTTTAATATTTTTGTTTTTTCTGACATAAAAAATAAGTTAATAGACCAGAACATCTAGCTTCCTCTGGTGCTACTGACCATATCCTGTAGTCTTCATCAGTGAGAGGAACTGACTTGGTGTCATCATGTGACCTACATACAGTATATGACTTCATGTGTCACATGAGCAAAGTTTAACACAGAGCTGAAGTTGAATTCAGTGAAGAGGACCACATGGTGCAAAGAAAAGCTCTGGATAGAGCTTGTAATTAATTGAATGATGAGATTATATTATTTTTGTAATATTTGCAATTCTTCTTTTGACTAATGAGAATTAAAATAAAAATGCCATACAAAATCCCTTAAATCCAAAATCCCTTAAATTGTGCCAATACGTACTTGACTGTATGTCTATACTCTTGTAATAATGTCATCAATAAAAAAGGCCACTGTTGGTCAATGGCCTAATTTACAACAGCTGACTTCAGTGCAGTCTTTGTAAAACTTTATCTCACAGGACACTATCGACACGGCCTCTGCTGGGCGATAAAACATCTGTTTTTTTGTTGTTTTGTTATTCTGTCAGTGATTTTAACTGCTCAGTCATTTCACGGATCCTTGTTCCTCTGCTTTATACTGCCTGTCTCCTGGGCTGCCCGGCCTAATAACTCCTGTTCTTCGCTGCAAGGACTCAGAGCCCAGGAGGACCATGTAGCTGTGGCTGAAAATATCAATAAAGTTTTATTGGTCCACAAGGATCGCATAAGAAAATCTAATTGCAGAATGAAGGCCGGAAGTGGAGGAACATATTACAAAACACAGAATAAAAGTAAGATTTGCTAGATGTGTTACAAATATCTGTTGGGAACAGGAAATGGATGACAGACATCATTTACCTATTAAATATCTTCATAGACTGTTAGTTTAACTCTGAAAAGGACAATCATACTAATCAGCTCAGGAGAAAGTGATGTAATAATGTAATGTCTCCTCCATGCACACAACATTAAGCATGTATTCCCATGTGAAATAACAAATACCTTGTTATTTCTGACAAAGAGAAGCAATTCTCACCCCCAGGGCACTTGTTAAACTAATTCTCCTCATATGAGGAGCATATTCAGGAGAATGGTTTAACTGCATCAGGACATTATGCTATGATTGGATTAAAATAAATCATCTCTGCTGTCTGTCAGTGCTGCTGATTCTGACCTACAGAATATAGCCACATGTCCTCTGAATTATTATCTGATCGTAAAATTCACCTCTCCATTCGATGAGTGTCCAACAGGAACAACCTCGGATAGACGACGCAGGAAAACTCATTTACAGATCATCAAAATGAATCCCACATGATCCTACCTGATCATCTAATATTAATCATGAGTGTGTGGGTGTAATGTAAATCACTAGAGGCACACTGTATGTCCCATATAACATATGGATGATGGGCATTTTAAGTGATTACATCATGTTCTGGCTACACTTGAGCCTCAGGTCCAAAAAGACTTCTCTTTATAAAATGACATCTTCCACTGCTCTGAATAAATCTTGTATTTGTGGTAGTGACGACATTGTTCCATTTATTTATCTTTTCTTTTTCTTTTTTTACTTGTTTTGTGATCTCCTCCTCTCCTTGCCAAGAAGCTCTGTTATGTTCTTACCTGGTTCTGTGTAGTCATGCAATCAATTATTATCATTCTTGCTAATTATGGCTAATTATTTGGGTGCCTTCTTTAATATTTTTGGTTTTCTTGTCAAAGAAAAGTTTGTGAGTTCAAAATGACTTTGACAAACTCACCCTAGACTGTAGTTAATGGGCCACAACAGTGACGCAGATTGAGGGAAGTACTGGCTCACATTCCAGCTGGTGTGACACAGTGACAAAGTGAGAGGACATGAGGAATCACATCCACACCGGACATGACTCAGCACAAAGTTAGACTTATCTGTTCTCCCTGAATACATGAATATCCAATGTCGCAATTAGACAAAACTGTAGCCAACCATGTGAGTGACATTCAATCACTGCCGGTCCTTTGGCGCCGCTCTCAAATGTTCTTCTTTGGACGACAGCATTCTCATTTCCATATGAAATTATCCCATCATTCCTTCTGGCAGCCAACTGCAGCTTGACGTGTTTCCTTTTTTTTTTTATTACACTTTCCTAATTTTCACCAAAACAGGCTTAGCTGAGCCAAGAGGGGGTCCAGGGGAGGGGTTCAAGCAGCTGCTAGAGCCAGACGAGCATTTCATAAGTTTGGATGAAGGGGTTTCTTTTAGTCTGACTGAGATCAACGAGCATCAGCTTTACTCTGATGGAAAAGAATAAATCATTCCAGCTCCATTCTGCATTCTGGAGATAACAGAGTTTGTACAGAAAAACTCAGCAGGCGACTTCTTCAGTTGAAACAGGAGCAGAAACAGGAAGAGAGGGTCAGTGTTTGATGGACGCAAGTCAGCAGCAACCTGGAAACACAACAGAGACGGGGCCAGAAGCTGCATGTCTAAGAGTGTGTTCATGTATTTGTGTATTTTCCTTCATGTTTGTGCAGATGTCTGCTTTTTATGGTATGTTTATGGTATGTTTGTGCCTGTATGACCATTGCCGCTACATGTGTGTTTGTGTGTGTGTTTGTGTGTGTGTGTGCATGGAGGGCAACATCAGTGATTGGTTTGAAATGAAGCTGCCTTCAAAAGCATGGTGTGACTTTTCAACAAAGGGAGTCGAGTGCCGGGCATGCTCTGCATCCTAGTGGTTAAACCCGAGTCAAGAGATCACAGTTGCTAGGTAAAATAATGTATAGACTCCTCTTTAAAAATACTGTCTGTTACATGTTGACACAATGCTGAGAAACTATAAAACACCAGAGGGATGCACTACCAAATTAGATTAATGGGTTAGCAAGTTATGTTGGGCCCTAAGCCAAACTTTTCAAGGTAGCTGTCTTCTATGCTGACTAGATCACCATGGTAACTGATGCTGGAGAAGGGCATGTCGAGACATTTGGATTAAAAGCGTGCTGCCGTGCTACTAATTCTCAGACAATATTCTCTGTGGGCATTATATATCCTCAGTTGAGAGAATATGTTATATATAATATCTTATATATGCAAACTAATATTGATAATATTACAAAACAAACAGCATGTAATTTTCTGCCATGGCTGCATGTATTATCATCCACACACTAAAATAATGATGAAGGTACTTTAGACCATGTTTTTATTTTAGGTTTCTGATTTATATCTGTTTTGTGTGTTTTACACTGTTGGCATAATGAAGACTGATTAGAAAGTTGATAGCCTATTGGTATTTATGGACCACAAAAGGTTCTGGGTTCAGACCCAGGGCCCTTGGGCCTTGCTGTGTGGAGTTTGTGTGGAGCATTTTCTCTCCAGTGCCCCCTGAGTGACCCGGCTTCCACCCACGCTCCAAAGGCTGGTGACCTGTCCAGAGTTACCCCACCTAATGTCAGCTTTGATAGGCTCCAGCCTCCCTTCAACCCTGCAGAGGGTAAGTGGATTTATTATAGAAAATATATGAGTTTAAGAACTCTGCAGTTGACTCATTAGACATAAAAAGGCCATCTAGTGGTAATTTAAATATATTAACCTACAAATTTACATGTTCATCATTTTTCCACAGCATTCCTCTTTTGCCTCATTTGCAGTAAAAGTGTTGCCTTTTGCTGTAGGAATTCATAGCTCTCCGTTCCTCCTGACTGAAGTATGCAGCAAGCAATCTGTCCATTTGGTGAGGAAGAAGCCCTAAATGACACACCAAACACCTTTTAATGGGAACATGCAGAGAGCCCACAGCAGAAAGCCAAGATTAACAAATGTTTGTTTATTTTATTTTATTGATTTATCCTCTCTTTTGTCAGGAAGGTCCCGTTGAGATACAAGATGTCTTCTTCCAGGGAGTCCTGATCAAGATGGCAGCATAGACACAAAGAGTAAAAAATACAAAACAGTTGATAACCACTGTCTTAATCCTCATTATCTCTGACTAGGGGAAAAACTGGCTATGTGAAATTTGTATTGTAGTGAACTCCTCTCTGAAAACAAATATAGTCGGTTAAGACATACCATGTCATCAAGATATGAAGAGAAATAAAGTCAAACTAAAATAGATAATATTCAAAATATTCATTTAAATCATGATTGCTGTCCGTTAAGATATTATGTTTCTTATTAGAGGAGTGTTTGACTCTTACAATGCTATTCCTTGTTTGTATTTAAAATGCTGCACCAGAGACAATAAAACACTGGATTTACTGTATGCCAACACCAAGGAGGCATACACCACATCAACCCTACCTCCCCTGGGAAGATCAGACCACAACCTGGTTCATCTCCTGCCTGTGTACAAACCTCTCGTACACAGGCAACCAGCTGTGTCCCGCACAGTGAAGAGATGGTCCGACGAGGCTGACGAGGCCTTGAAGGACTGTTTTGGTACAACTGTGTGGCAGGAACTCTGTGATTCTCACGGGTAGGACATCAACAGTCTCACTGACTGTATCACTGACTACATCAACTTCTGTGTGGAAAACACCGTACCCACCAGGACTGTACGGTGTTTTTCCAACAATAAACCGTGGATTAACCCTGACATAAAGGCTCTCCTCAAGGCGAAGAAGAGGGCCTTTAAGTCAGGAAATAAGGAGGAGCTGAAGATTGTACAGAAGGAGCTAAGGAGGAAGATCAGGGAGGGGAAGAACAGCTTCAGAAGGAAGATGGAGGATCAGCTGCAGCAGAATAATGTCAGTGGAGTTTGGAAAGGCCTGAAAAACATCTCTGGCCACAAGGAACCAAACTCCCAGGCTGTGGGGGACCAACAGTGGGTGAATGATCTGAACTTATTTTTCAATAGGTTTGATCAGTCATCTGCCCCTCCCCCAGCCCAGTCAGGCCTGCTGCAACCCCCTTCATTGGCACCTCCAGGACACTGCTCCACCCCCTCCTCCACCTCCCCTCCTGCAACACTCAGCTCACAGCCACCCCCCACTGCTCATCTCATCAGCTCAACACCACCATCCCCCCCATCCACAAACTTCAGCACACAGCCCCCCTGCTCCACCCTGTCCCTCAACACTCTCCAGGTGAGAGATCAGCTCAGGAAGATGAAGGCGAGGAAGGCTGCGGGTCCAGACGGCATCAGCTCCAGGCTCCTGAAGTCCTGTGCAGACCAGCTGTGTGGGATAGTTGAACACATGTTCAACCTGAGCCTGAAGCTGGGGAGAGTGCCACAGATGTGGAAAACATCCTGCGTGGTACCTGTCCCCAAGACTCCGCACCCCAAGGACCTCAACAGCTACAGGCCGGTGGCTCTAACATCCCACCTGATGAAGACCCTGGAGCGGCTGGTCCTTGTTCATCTCCGCCCCCTAGTGAGCCCAGCGATGGACCCGCTTCAGTTTGCCTACCAACCTGGCATCGGGGTGGACGACGCCGTCATCTTCCTTCAACACCGAGCCCTCTCTCACCTGGAGAAGCCAGGAAGCACTGTGAGAATCATGTTCTTTGACTTCTCCAGTGCTTTCAACACAATACAGCCTCAGCTTCTGAAGGACAAGCTGGAGCACACCAGTGTGGACCACCACCTCACATGCTGGATACTGGACTACCTCACCAACCGCCCACAGTATGTGAGGTCACGGGACTGTGTGTCCAACATGGTTGTCTGCAGTACGGGGGCCCCACAGGGAACGGTCCTGGCTCCGTTCCTCTTCACCCTCTACACTGCAGACTTCCACTACAACTCACCCACCTGTCACCTGCAGAAGTTCTCTGATGACTCTGCCATCGTCGGCCTCATCACAGATGGGGACGACGGGGAATACAGAGAACTGACGCAGGACTTTGTGGACTGGTGCCAGCGGAACCAACTCCAGATCAACGCAGGGAAAACCAAGGAACTGGTGGTTGATTTCCGCAGGCACACACACTCCCCCCCGGACCCGGTGAACATTCAGGGAACAGACATTGAGATGGTGACATCTTATAAGTACCTGGGTGTTCACTTGAACAATAAACTGGACTGGACAGACAATACCACGGCACTTTACAGGAAAGGCCAGAGCAGACTCTACCTGCTCAGGAGACTGAGGTCCTTTGGAGTGCGGGGAGCACTCCTCAAGACATTTTATGACACCGTGGTGGCATCAGCCATTTTTTATGGTGTGGTCTGCTGGGGCAGCGGCATCTCAGTGTCGGACAGGAAAAGACTCGACAAGCTGATAAGGAAGGCCAGCTCTGTCCTGGGATGCCCCCTGGACCCAGTGGAGGTGGTGGGAGGAAGGAGGATGACAACTAAGCTGTCATCCATAATGGACAATCACTCCCACCTGATGCGGGACCAAGTAACAGCACTGGAGAGCTCCTTCAGCGACAGGTTGCTTCACCCAAAGTGCGTGAAGGAGCGCTTTCGCAAGTCTTTCCTTCCTGCAGCTGTTAGACTGTACAATCAGCACTGCTCCCAGTAGACCAAACAATTAGTAGTACTTGTGTGAATTACTGAGACACTTTTTTCTAATAGTACTGTGAAATATTTTTGAGACACTTTACACCCCCTCCTTTATTGTATTGTATTTTTAAAAAATGTTACTTCCCCTCCTCCTGCTGTGTTTTTTGTACACTGTGCTGCTGCAATATTGTAAATTTCCCCACTGTGGGACTAATAAAGGGATATCTTATCTTATCTTATCTTATTTGGTAAAGGAGGGCATGAATCATTCATTCAGTCTGAGGACTGGATCCAGTGATCCTGGTTTTAAATCTGCTCCTCTACCTTTTTCTGGTGGCTCTTGGGGTTGGTTTGGACAGCCTTGCTGAAGGCGATATGGTGTGAGGTCATCTTTGTACATTTGCATCCCTGCTGTTAAGCCTCTGCATTCAGAGTACATGTTGAGGAGGCCCTCTGACCACTGCTCTCAGATTACAGAGATTTGTATTCAAGGACTTACAGAGCTGACCTGGTGTTTTATTTCAAGGCATCTTATTCTGAGTGTATCTCTAACCTTCTTTGTCCCATCAGAAGTTAATCTAAAACAGTTCTGTATCACCTTTTGGAGCCAGAAAAGCTGCAAATATCTAAGCTTCAATACAGTCCAGAAGGATTTCACTAACATAAGGTTCAGTGCAAACAGATGTGGTCTGCAGATACACAGCATTGTTCACAAAAATAAAAAGAAACTGCATTTTAATGCTTCTTATGGCCTGTCTCCATGCTCTTTATCTTTCATAGGAGTCACTCTGCAGTCCTCATAGAGATGTCTTTAATCAGCCCCCAACAGTGCGGTTGAAAAGGAGATAGAGGAGATAGAGGAGATAGAGGTGATAGAGGTGATAGAGGTGATAGAGGATTCACAGTCCAAGCCCTAAAGCTATGGAGCGACCTGTCTGCAGACCTCAGGTCAGCAGGAACAGTTACTTTGTTAACAAACCTTTATCTCAGAGCTGCTGCTCTTTTTACTTGATTTTTAATTACTGCCCTCTGCAGGTTTTATTTGCTTGATTTTTTTTTTATTTGCCCACTCTAATGGTCTGTTGATAGCACTTTATGTTTTTGACTAAAGTATAAAATATTTATGTGTCTCTATGGTAAGTGTATTAGATGACAGGTCTGACTGGGAAACCCAACACTGGATTTATTGTCCCTTCACCTCAAGGTTACTGTGATCATTAGTTCTCACTCCCTTCATTCAGCCAGCTATAACCCCTTTCAAGAAGACATCCACTACTGCACTGTTAATGCAGGTACACTTCTTGAACCCTTACAGTATGCAGAATCAGGAGCAAGCACATCAGAGGCACGCCACATGTTGGGACGGTTTGGTGATAAAGTGATGGAGGTGGTGAGGACACGTCCAGAGGAGAGATGCAGGACCTGTTGGGAGGAGGATGATGAGGATAGAGCTGCTCGGCAGGAGAAAATGAGGATACAGGGATGTGGTGAGAGAGGACATGAAGGTGAAGGATGTGATGCAGAAGGATGCAGAGGACAGGGGGAGATGGAGAAGAAAAATCCACAGTGGTGACCTAATCAGGAGCAGCCAAAAGATGAAGATTAGCAGACATTTTCAGTCTTCATTGGCGTTTGTCACTCTGTACCATCAGCTGTATGGGGATCAGTGTGACTGACAGGTGCAAACACAATACAGGCTGCTGTGGTAAGACGTGAAGCGAGAGATTACATCATCACAGGACTCTATTCTTCTTAGCAACATTTAAACAAAGCTCAAATGCAACAAATGATTTTAATCACATTAGATCATGCAGAACAGTCAAACCTACGGTGGCTGACATGGATCACAGCAGGAATGCAAAAGCTACAAACGAATGCAAATATCACAACGGTCAATCATGTCTACATGGATTTATCAGCTCTCAGGCTGTAGGAAATAAAATCAATGAATAAATACAATCAGTGTTGATTTCTTTATGCGGCTGGAGGTCATGTTACCAATCACTGAAGATAATGACCATGTGACGCGGTCAGTTTTCTAGTTCTTCTTGTTTTTTATGATTTATTTATGAAATGTCCAAACGATACAAAATACCAAAGGACAACAAAATAGCAGAAAATAAATGAATAACAAAGTAGGTATAATACAACGTCACAGCAGTGACAAAAAAGTAATACACAGAAACAAAAATTCACAAATAGAAAAAAAAAACGAGTTCATCATGAAACAGTATACAGTGTATAGCAAGCAGTGTAACGTTCAGTCATTTTTGATTTCATACCAACATGATGGTGAACAAACCGAAGCAGGCGGAAGTGGAGAAGGCATTGATGCTGGCTGAGATCATGTGATCATGTAAACAAGAAACACGCTGCACACGCGTGTAATGTATGCACAAAAATGTCCAGCTGTGATTGTCTATCTATAGATAGATAGATAGACAATCATTACAGAGTTGCAGTTATTTGGGTTTTGAAACATTGGATTCTTCCTCAGACAGACAGACACAGACTATGTTCAAATGTCTGGATGCAACTGAGCTCCGCTCTAATTATTTGTTGGTGACACGAGCACAATGTGAGGCTAATGAACAAATCTAATGATAGCTTTTTCTGCTCCTGGACTCAGTCAAGTTAACAGAACAATCTGCCTGAAAAGAAACATCCAACACATGACTGAACTCTCCTCTATCTGTACTACCAAGTATATTATTTTGTACCACACAGAACTACAATCATCCTAATAAGTGAGAGTTAAAGTCATTAAACAAGAACCACAGATAAACTTAAAGTTAACGTTCTGGTCCGACCTCCACACTAGCTTAGTGTGTGGCCTTTAGCAGATAAAAGACGGGTCAGTGTGGATTTTTAGAGGATACGATCAATAAATGACGGATGTACCACTACTGTACATCATACAGTCACGCCCCAACACAATTTACCCTCTCCTCTGAGAAGTAGGGTAATGATTGATTCTGACAGTATCATAGGATGAAGTCTTATTACCTCATTCAGAGCAACAACAACCACAGAAGGTCTGTGAAAAGTAACATTTATTATGCACAGATTTAATGTATTCTTGTATTCAGGGTGTGCTAGCAGCGGTGATGTATCTGTCTGAAGTTACAGAGGTCTGGTAATCTCACCCCAGTCCTCAGACCCAGCTCATGCTGACTCAAGTGACATCATTTGAGGCAGTTTATCATACTGTTAATTGCTCTCTATGTAAGGCTTTTACTAGCCAGTAACTAGTACTGGCCAACACATGAAAACTTGATAAATTTAAACTTGATGGATTTCAAATATGTCTTGCAAACATATGAATTTGTTCGTCAGATCAGTCTGGTCCAAAACCAATCAATCATCAAGTATAGGGATGAAGACAGGACGTAGGTGTGTCCCGAGAAGTTCTTTAGTGTAATAACACACATGTCTAGTAATAACAGTTCAAAAGGAACTATTGCTTTTACTTAATTCCTTTCTTGTCTTCACCTCATGACAAACATCAAACTCAGCCACTGGGGGTGCACCAGCAAGTCCACATCATCAGGAAGGGCGTCCGGCATTAAAAAACATTTAATATGCAGTACAACCATCGAAATCCCAAACCAGACCGGTCAAGATCCGGGTTAGCAACTGAGATGGAGACGGATGATCTGCTGTGGCCGAAAGAAGAAGACTTCATGACAAACGTGAATGTAAAGTGCTATTTGTCTTGTGTGTGTAGGTATGCACACTATTCTCACTAAAGGCCTCAAGGTTAATAACAGTCAGAGTACAGGGGGAGGTAAAATCAGGACTGTGTGATTAGAGAGTGCTGACGAGGAGGGTTAGGAGGGCTGGGAGAGAGAGAATAAGTGAAGGAGAGATGAAGAAGCCTGGGATTAATTAGAGTGGACGGAGTGGCTGCCTCCTTACTGAATGTTAATGACTTGTATCAGCAGTGGATTCACAACATGCTTTCTGTGCTCTAGTACGTGTCCTAGAACTCGTTTAATCCACTCTGGCATCTTATAGAGACCCAAACAATCCCATTATCTCCACACACACGTGTCCTCAGCTCCTGTCCACACCATGAAAAACTGATCTCAGGCTTCGCAGGAATGACCTGCACTCAGCTGGATGGCAACCACAGACAGATGACGGGATAATGAGAATAAAAGAACTGAGACAGATGAAGACAGGATGACAGACGAAGAGGCAGCAAGATGGGCATCATGCTAATCAGTGAACAGCCACGCTCAGGTGTTGTGTACCTGCTGTAATGACAGCTGCTTGATCACATGACTGCAACTACAATAAGTGTGTGTCACTAACAGCTGCAGCCCTCGGTTCACTGTGTCTGCTCGATATTTTACCATCCATACAAACGTATATACATACACTACCAGTCAAAAATTTGGACACACTTTCCCATTAAAGTGGATGGGTAACTGTGTCCAAACTATTGACTGGTACTGTATATCCATACAGACTGATCTGCAAATGAAAATAAAGTGAAGAAATGTTTCGATCTGAATTCAGAGCAGTTTTTATTATCAGGGATTTATCCTGCAGTCACGTCATTGAACTCTAACTCTAACATTTACACACTTCTGACTGTGGTGTGTTCATGAGCTTTTAAGTCGTAATGTGGGAACAACATGGACGCCACAGAGAGGATGTGTTGTATTTTATTGCTCTGACCATTTAAAAAGCTGATGAAGCTTTTTATTATAATTATATTATCTTTTTTATCTTTTATTGTATTTTATTACCTTTTACTGTCTTCTATTTATCTATTATTTATTGCTTTGTTGTACAGTATTAATTTACTTTTATTTTGTCATTGCATTCAGTCTCTCTTGTATTTATTGACCATTACCTTGACTTTTCTCCATCTTTCAGTTTAATATCACTCATTGTGTATTTGTATTTTTATCCTCGGTTTTAATTCTTTGTCTCAAATCTTGTTTGTCTGTATGGTTTTGTGCTTAAAGTCATCATTTACCTTGAGTATCCTGTCTTGTCTGTCAAATCAATTTCTAAACAGTTGTTTTTAAAGGTGCTATATAAATAGAGATTATTATTATTGTTATGTTATTACAGAGTAATGTAGTCCCAGACTTATTGTTGCACCAGTACATTCCATAAAACCACTAACATGTTGCTTTACCTGACTCAGATTTAGGGTTAATGCTAATAATTAACTTTCAGAGCTAATCTAGGTCATATACATGGACAGCAACCTAATACTATAGTACACATGACACATATGCAAAATGTTGATATTCAATAATTGAATTAACAAAGAATTTCTAACCATCAAACAATCATTTACTTTCAAAACTGACTCCTCTCTAACTATTCACACGTTTCACTTTACTCATAGTCATTTAATCCATTGAAATTAAAAAACTAATAATGACTAAAAACAAATTTATATATTGCATGTCCATTAAAATATTCCATTCCATGTCTTTGCCTGTTACCATGCAAATAACGCTTCCGATCCCAATGCTATAGGTGGTGGGTCCACAAGGCCGCGTCTCCATGTTGTTTTTTGTCTGGCTGAGTCCTATAAGTCAAGGTCCGGTCACCAGATCTGGATCCATGAATGATGCCCCGGTTTCTCTATTTCAAGAATGGTGCTACAGCTCCCTTTTGGCCGGCCCATATGGAATCTTTAAATTAGTCTGAGTGAAACCATGCGGCATTCTAATTGGCAGAAATGAGTTTCCTCTGTAGGAGGCTAGGATTTGATCAGGATGCCATCTGAGTGCCTCCCTTTGGTGATTTTTGTGGCATCTCCAACTGGGAGGAGACACAGGAGACGATCGAGAACGACCAGGAGGGAATATGAATGTATCTGAAACGCTCCCGAATTGCTTGGGAGAGGAACATTTGACATACCCTACTTGTCATTGATGGATTCATATCTTAAGGCATGACGGTCAAAAAACTAGAAAAATCATGAAGTTTATTCAAAATGTCACAGAAAGTAATTTGTTATTGCATTGCTTAACGATGTAAAACTTCAATTAGATGCAACCTCTGCTCCAATCAGAAGTAAAAGTAAACTTCATTTGGATTGAGAAGATGATAAATCCACCCACATGATTATGAGAAGCACTGACAGCTCCTGGTGGCCTCTCCTCACCACGAGTGTTTGATTCTAGGGACAGATAAACGGCAGAGGCTTCCAACAGTTTGGGCTTAGTGTGAAATACCTCAGGGAAAGAAAGTGTGGGTGTTAGCTCTGAGTGACAAACTGATAAAAAAAAAATGTAAACGAGGGAATTTGGGGGTTGCTGAGAGAAATTGCCAATGAAATAAAACAAGAAACTCACCGTGCCAATAAAGCAGTAAGAATCTAATTGAAAAACAGATTGGGACAGGAAATCTGAGAGAGGCGAATGTAAACAGCCACATACAGAGATGTTGAATTACCCCACTGCCTCTTCCAGTATCTCTCTCTGTCCCAGATGAATGCATTCTCACCGGAGAAGCAAACATAGTCGGAACAAACAAAGACAGGAATTGGGAATGACAGCATGAGAGTAATAAACAGAAAGAACTAGAGACACGTGAACATGTGATGCAGGCAGAGGGACAAACTGAAACAACCAAGAGAAGACACTGCCATAGCATTCTGAACGTATGCTGGGACCATTAGAAGACACACTGGGTACGATGGATGCACACTGGGATTAGAGCATCCTGACACTTGTTTTGAGGAGAGAGAGAGAGAGAGAGAGAGAGGGGGAGAGAGAGAGATCGGCCTGTTGGAATAGCTTCTAACGAACAGATAAGAGAGAGAGATGAAAGAGCATTCACTCTAGATAAGAAGCTCCATCTACACAGTAAGGGCGGGCAAGTATGAACATATATATTGTAGAAACACACGTGCATATATGGAGAGGCTCAAACAGACATCTAGAATCCTTTTGATGTGTTTGATATGCTTCCCTCAAAGGCACGGCCACAGGGGGGAGAGGGGTAAAGATGGAGTGATGGAGGGAGGATGAGAGGAGGGAATAACCTCTCCATATCTTGGCCTTGAGGAGAACCTATGGAGGGACTTGAGCTGTGTTTCTCTCAAGAGACAGCAGGTTTCAAACTGTATCAAAATGATCCAGGTGTCTGTATCCATACATTCCATACAGAAAATGCTAATGGGTAATTCAGCATACTTTTCTCAACAACCCAAAACAAACCATCAGACATTCCTTTTTTGGAGGATAGTTCTCGTCTATTACAGCCCGAGCCTTCATTATTATCTGTTATGACATCATTGTGCTCATTAGGATAATTTTATGTAATCTCTCAATATGGAAAAATAACCAACTAACCAATAAACCATCCATTATTAAAATGTTTTAAATTCTGAACTGGTCATTGTCCAGGAGATCTGAGCATTTCTGACTCATGCAGTCAAATGGTGGTTTGTTTTATTGTCTTTTCTTTTTTTCAAGGCTAAGTTCACATGCAGGCAGAAGTGATTCAATTCAGATTTTTTGGGGGATCTTAATGTGGCTCATATGAGGGTCTTTGTTTTGTTGTGTTTTTGTTTTTTTCTCATCATATTTGAACCGCTTTGGTGACAGCCATATGTGGTCCTTGACTGGATACATGTAGGACTGAGCCTTTTTGCATATATGCACACACTGAGAGCTGTCGCCATCAGCCAACATTGACAGCACGGTAAAATGAAACATCTAGAGAGGAGAGATGACAACAACAATCCACATCATTCACAATCTGCTCTGGACAGGTGATGGAGTTCAGAGAGAAATGTCATACATTCATTCACCACTTTCATTTCCATTTCAATTTGCATACCACGACTAGTCGCACAAATATGTTTGTTGTAGTTGTTGAGGTCACTGTAATTTTCAATTTGAACCATCAAGATAAAAAAAAATCATTATTGAATAAAGAGGCTTGTAATGTTGCAGATGGATTGTATGGATGGATTAGTAGTGTTATAATATGGACAAACCTATGTAATAATATTAAAGAAAGGTGTCTACATTTACATTGGATTAGTCGGTGTGAGACAGTGCCTGAAAGCGGCTGTTAAAAACCAAAGTGTGAGAGATTCAATGCTGTGAGACGAGAGGAGAGGGAGCAGAGTTCAGCATCAACCCTGTTCAACCCCGTCTGTCACCAGTGTCACCTGTTGCTTTTCATAATAAAAAGGTTTGCACTTGTTCTTTGTGAAACACTTTGTAAAGCTGCTCTTTGCACTTTAAGTAAAATCAATGTGAATAGCTCACAAGTAATTTATCACTCAAATTGACAGCCACCTGCTGGATTAAATGGTTTGTGGTTGACATAGGTAGTTTGATAGAAAACATGAACTCCAGTATATTCACTTAATAAGTGCATAAGTGTGAAAACAGTGATCAGAAGCGATGAAAACATACCAATGGGAGATCAAACAAGTTGTTTTGATCTGTCAGCTCATTCTGACAGTTATTCCCATAATAATAATAATAATGAGAACAGACGCTACCTGTGTTAAGATGCTTTTCATGTGTACACCTTGTAACCTGTAACATTTCCATTTATTGCTTTTACTGAATAAAATAAATGTCTCATTTGAGATTAAGTTATGCAAGACAATCCCTAATTGCTGTACACAAGAGACGCTATGGTAGTGATCCAAATCTAATGAATGAAAATACATTTGTTTACCGGGGGTGGCTCTTGAGAGCATCTGTGAACAAAAGCAATCACAGATCCAAAGACTTAGAAGATGCATTTGCCCGTCAGGCACAAGATATATGGCATAGCAATAACATGCATCTTTCTTCAAAGCCATGGAAACAATTTGGACTCATCGTTTGTCTTTCACACCTCTAGTTGAAGCTACACCACCAGCACACCTGACTCCCCTTAATAACATAATGATTAGATATTGATCATATGCCAAAGCATATCAAATCTGGCAGAGAGATTTTTCCCCCTGCAGTCCACAAAGGATGCATCTATTTATTTGATATTTTGACCAATTGGTATTTGACAGATATATGTACATAGAATATTTTGATAATCACAAGAGGAAATGATGGTACTACCACCATTCTACATACAGCCTGTTCACTCCTGATTAACTCTGTTGTACCAATTCTGTAATTCACCTAGAGGGTGCTCACAAAGGAGTCCTAAATGAACGGGAGTGAATGGAGCTAAACGGCTAAAATAATTATTTTCACCTACTTCTAGACAAAAAAAAACAAATTTTATTTTAGTTTGTGCAAATATAGCATAGATTGTATATCAGAAGTGAAGTGAACACACACCAATGAATGCTGACTGGTCAGTTAAGCATTTATGACTGATTGAGACCCGACATCCTTCCTCAAAGTCTCCTGGAGCGTTGAGATGTTTTTGAAATGAAATAGAATGAATATCTAAAGGAGGACCAGGAGGACCTTCGTAGTTTACAGCCAAATGTAGATCTGGTTAATGCAATGGCAGAGATATGCAACCGACTATTAATAGTGTAAAGTATAGTGCCGTAAAGTAGCTTGTGGTGCAACCAGAGAGTGCTACCAATGCTACTACTTAAATAATGGTATTTCACAACAATTGAAGCAGCAAAAAAAATATCCAACGGACTGATATTTATTGTATCAACCCATTATTGAAAACATGATGAAAATTGACAGAAAAACATTTTTTTCCCTATAAATGGTTAATTTTGGGGCTTCTGCTCCATAGAGCCACATTCATTTTACCTCGTGAGCTCCCCCCATATAACCAGAAGTTTTGAGAGCGGCATATCTCTTCTACTATTAGAATATCTCTGGTACTACAGAAGCCATGGAGGACTCTTTGGTCCTTTTCCACCGACGCAGTTCCAAGGCCAGTTCGGAGCCAGTTCCAAACTATGAAGCAGTTCCAGAGCCGGCTCTCGGCCCTGACAATTGGTGCCAGACTGGAACCCATGCCTTGCTGGACCAGAAAAAAAAGGAACCGTCACGTCAGAGGGGCTGGGGGCGGGACCATCGAAACCAACCAGAAGTTGGTGACCGCCATTTTTAAAACACAGCGTTAGCCGAAGAACAGTAGTAATGGAGAATAATGCTAAAAAACAGTGGTCTTATGAGGAGACAAGCTGTCTCCTTGCACTTTGGTCCTCGACCGAAGTGCAAAAGAAACTGGACGGTGCGTCGAGGACAAAGCCAGTCTTTGAATTGTTACAGCGCGAGATGGCTGCGGCGGGGCACACACGCAGTTTGGAGCAAATAATCAACAAGCTAAAAAAGCTTAAAAAAGAATACCGGGACCACAAGAAGGACCTCGGAGGGAGTGGCAATGGTCGGCACCGGATACCACACTTCGACATTCTGGACTCGGTCCTCGGGGATAGCACGGCCTGCAGATTGACCGGTGCTCCTAACTCCGCCACAGCCAAGCTTGAGCAGGCAGTGGATGACACGGTGATCACGGGACCTTGCAACGCGCGTAAGTTGATTATTAGTAATGCATTTAGTTGCTGTTTAGTGTGCTAGTAATTAGCCACCAATGTTTACGACGTGCGTAAAATTTATCTTGAGAATTTGGTGGCTATCCTTGCATGAGTAGTGTTAGCTGGCTAACAGCTACCTAGCCAGCTAACGATGTAAACAATAATACAAGATGTTACTTTAGAATAGAATAGAAAGCCTTTATTGTCATTATACAGTGTACAATGAAATTAAAGGGCAAACTCCTTAAGGTGCAAACAAGATATATTCAAAATATCTATACTATATACAGGCCTAGTGGCGATACAATAATAATTTAACATGACACAATTCACGTAGTATATTCAGCAGAGAATTTAAGAATATTGCACTGTAAGTAGACATAAATGTAACTGGACACTGTAAATGATCACATTTTAAAAATTGCACTATAACTGGACATGTGGTGCTGTATTTAAATATATTGCACAGTTGCTAAATATATTCCACTAGGGGAATTATTGCACAGACTTATGGAGGGTGGGGAGAGGAGAGGTGTGTGTGTGTGTGTGCGTGCGTGCGTTGTGTGTGTGTGTGTGTGTGTGTTATGTGTGCGTGCGTGTGTTGTGTGTGTGTGTGTGTGTATGCGTGTGTTGTATGTGTGTGTTGTATGTGTGTGTTGTGTTGTGTGTGTGTGTTGTGTGTTATGTATGCGTGCGTGTGTGTGTGTGTGTGTGCGTGTGTTGTATGTGTGTGTGTGTGTGTGTACGTGTGTTATGTGTGCGTGTGTGTGTGTGTGTGTGTACGTGTGTTATGTGTGCGTGTGTGTGTGTGTGTGTGTACGTGTGTTATGTGTGTGTGTGTGTACGTGTGTTATGTGTGCGTGTGTTGTGTGTGTGTGTGTGTACGTGTGTTATGTGTGCGTGTGTTGTGTGTGTGTACGTGTGTTATGTGTGCGTGTGTTGTGTGTGTGTGTGTACGTGTGTTATGTATGCGTGCGTGTGTTGTGTGTGTGTGTGTGTACGTGTGTTATGTGTGCGTGTGTTGTGTGTGTGTGTGTGTACGTGTGTTATGTATGCGTGCGTGTGTTGTGTGTGTGTTGTGTGTTATGTGTGCGTGCGTGTGTTGTGCGTGTGTTGTGTGTGTGTGTGTGTGTATGCGTGTGTTGTATGTGTGTGTTGTATGTGTGTGTTGTGTTGTGTGTGTGTGTTGTGTGTTATGTATGCGTGCGTGTGTTGTGTGTGTGTTGTGTGTTATGTGTGCGTGCGTGTGTTGTGTGTGTGTGTGTGTGTGTGCGTGCGTGTGTTGTGTGTGTGTGTGCGTGTGTTGTATGTGTGTGTGTGTGCGTGTGTTATGTGTGCGTGTGTTGTGTGTGTGTGTGTGTGTGTGTGTACGTGTGTTATGTGTGTGTGTGTACGTGTGTTATGTGTGCGTGTGTTATGTGTGCGTGTGTTGTGTGTGTGTGTGTGTGTACGTGTGTTATGTGTGCGTGTGTTGTGTGTGTGTGTGTGTGTGTGTGTACGTGTGTTATGTGTGCGTGTGTTGTGTGTGTGTGTGTGTGGGCGCGCCAGTTCATCCTGTTTGAGTTCAGGATGGTTATGGCTTTGGGGAAGAAGCCGTTGTTGTGTCTGTTTGTCCTTGTCTTCATACACCTGCAGCGTCTGCCAGAGGGCAGCAGGTCAAACAAGTGGAACCCAGGGTGAGATCTGTCCTTCACGATGTTGACTGCTCTGCTGAGGCAGCAGGAGATCTAAATGTCTTTCAGGGAGGGGAGAGGGCAGACGATGATTTTTTTGCGCTGCGTTTAAGACTTTTTCTAACATAGTCACCGAATACGATGTTATCCTTTAAAAATAGCATTTGACAGCACATAAGGCAAACATGTGAATGCAGTGTGGTGGAGTTCTGCTTTTAAAACAGTGCTGTATTGTCTTTGTTTACAGAGTCGTCTGCCATCAGCCAGGAGGTGGACGAGCTCGAGCCACTCAGTAGCTCACCTGCACGTTCCTCCAGCAGCTCCACGTCATCACAACAGGCCAGACCCAGGCTGGGTAAGTGTTGTGCTGGATAGTCCTACAAAGTCTGTCACAGCAGACACTGTGCAGACACAAGATGTATTAATATTACCATTGCACCGACAAATAAAGTTTCTTCATCTCCCTCTGAACAAAATGGATCAAAACAAAGATCTGTGTTAATTGCTGTTGTTCTTGTGTACAGGAAAGCGGACAAGAGAAATACAGGACGACCTGCTGGAGTATATGAAAAGATCAGATGAGCGCTTCTTGCAAAAAATGGATGCAGACACAAGTGCCATGCTTGGACTAATTGAGCGCATGGTGGCAGTCATGGAGGCCTCAAAGAAAAATTGAAGTTATGTGTTTGATTGTTTGTATTGTGTAAAAGTGAGAAAACATATTGTGTTGTAAATATTTGTAATTTAATCAATTTTGTTTTTATTTTAAAGTAAAGTAATTTGTCTGAACAAGTATGCCTGCTTCACTGTGATTATCCAACAAAGAATGTAAATCATACAACACAAATGCAGCTCATAATATTTAAAAATTACAAAACAACTTAGCTGTGAACAAAAATCAGTCATCAGTCAGCTGTTGCTACTAAAAACGGTAAAATAGCTTTCATGAACGTCCTGTTTATCACCTGCACAAAGAGCATGTGGTGAAGAGGAGGGGAGTAAGAGAGCAGACATTGTAGTGGGATTGTTTTTGATGGATTGATCAGGTATGAACAACTTCAAAATATGCTGATGTTTGTTGGATGTGCAAATTTGAAACTCTTAACATGATCACCAAACCAACTTTATAAAGGTTATTAATTTCAAAGCTTCCAAGTGGGGGGGAAAAAATCTATGCTGTTTTAATTTTTTGATCATGTGATTAAATGGTGGGTAAAAGCCAGCAGAAATGAGTAAACAGGTCTACAGGTTGGCAAACTTTTGCTCTGTCAGTGTTTTTACACAAAATGGTAAATTCCTCTTATTTATCTTACCATCTTAGTAAAGATGCCAGATTGACAGGAAAGGAAAAAAAATTACAATCCAATGCATGTGCTTTCCCAAGTGAGCACCTCTGTATGAAGCTCTTTTGCTCTTCTTTACCTAAATCTTACATGTGTTTATGTGGCTTTATTTGTTTTGCACTAACAAGCTTTCCTCCTCCACCCCCCTTGTCAAAATCTTTCCTGAATAAATCATGGAAGTGCTAACTGGAAGACCCCGGACTACTTTGGCTCGGGTAGACTTCTAAATGCACGGCGCATAAGAGAGATGTTGTGCTCCAGTAATTTTGTGTGCTTTGTAATGTTAGCTGAGACTCAGGGTTTGGAGAATCCAAAAGAGTACGGGGGTGCGAGGATGAAGCTTACATCATACATACATTTATTTATATTTTATGACTCTTTAACTTCCTACATTTGCCAAAAAGTGCATGTGCTGTTTACTGTGTCTACAAAAACATCTCACCTCCTCAATGGAACAATGAACTGGGACACTCAGTAAGACCTTTGTGAGATAAACTATCCCTCGTCTTAACCCAGAAAAAGCATATTACACATCTCCATTTAATGTTTTTGTCATTGAATTTAACATTTTGAACAAGTGAAAAGCATTTTCACTTGTTCCCAGGGTTTGGATTCAAATCAATTTTCCAGTATGTCATTAGGAAATCAATTTATTTAACCAGCGGGGCAATCAACACAGCAAGCTCAAAGTAACCACACTATAACTGCATGAGCTGGCTTGACATCTCAGATGGACTATCATGATGGTGGTTACAGTATCTTTGTTAACCCAGGCTTTCTGCCTCAGACTGTGCATGTTCCCCTAAAAAGAGTGCATTTGGTGCATCATTTACCCTCCTCCCACATAAAATGGACCAATCACATGTCACCTATTTCAGTTAAAAGTAACAAGGTATAATGGAGAAGTGTGAATAAATATAAGGCAAGAGTTAATCTATTGACTTTACCACTAAAAACACTCTTGATGCTCAGTTCATTGCTAACATGAGAGCTGCAGATTGTGGAGATTATAATGTTTAAACATGATGCAGCATTATTAATTATTTATTGTCAATAATTGCATTTAGGGCTGACATTGTCCCATAATGAACGATGCTTGGAAATTACTTTAGTTTTTGGCAAAATAAAAGTGAAATTAATTTTATTCATTCATATCTATGATAAACACCAATAAAAACCAAGGTTTCTGTGGCTAAAACAACACAAGATGCATGCAGTTAGGCTGGTGAGCTGTAATTTTATTGCTTTGTTCGGTGACATTAACACCCATCTTAGTCAGTTTGCATCCATAACATATTCCCTCATCTGAGAATCTGTAATGCTCATAGAGAATATTATCAGGAGGAGCAGTAATGGATGGGTAGTTCTTATTACTGCCATCTTAATCCCAAGCCTTCTCCAGAGCAGGTTAGGTTTGCAGTATAAATTACCAGGGTGATTTAACCAGGATAAAGGAGAGCCATTTAATGACAAAACTTTGCCTCAACATACATCGCTTACCCAATAATCTCAGTTTGTAGTACACCCCTCTGTGCTACTCCAATGGGGCTGACATCTGTACTCACAAATAAATTATGTTAGAGACAAACATAGTCATACTACTGGGCAGGTAAACAGAAACCCAAAACAAATAAAATAACAATAACCCTAATGTTAATTAACAACTGAAGAATCATTATAGAATGTAATGTAATGTTGTGATGTTTATTTATGCGGGGTTTTCTTACTTTATATGTCATGAAGATGTTTTTAAGACTTTTGCATGTGTCTTGTTTCGTGTATTTTGTTGTGTGTAGACCCCAGGAAGAGTGCTTGCTACCTTAAGGGCAGCTGATGGAGTTCAAACTAAAGAAACAATAAACAAGTAAATACCAACAGCAACGGCAAAATAACACCTGAACGTGTGTGTTGTATAATTGTTAGCCTTCTGTGTCCCAGGTGTCTGTACCAGCTCCAGCTCTCCATCCATCCATTTTCTTTAACCTCCGATCCTTTGTAGGGTCATAGGAGGGCTGGATCCCCAGAGGCGGGGTCTACCCTGGACAAGTCATCAGTTCATGACAGGGTCACGTAGAAACACAAACAACCATTCACACTCACACTATGGGGAGAACATGCAAACTCCACACAGGAAAGTCCCAGGTCTTCAGGTGGATTTGAACCCAGAACCTTCTTGCTGCGAGGCAACAGCGCTACTTCACCTAGCGTTGTGGGAAGATACCTTCAGTTCCTTCTGCTATTTTGGAACATTTTCACGCAACTTGAAAACATTTCATCTCTCACAGACGTGTCCTTGTCTTAATTTGTGTGTATTTACGTCTCTTTGCTTCATTTCAGAAAACAACTTATGTCAAATGGAAATGTTGTCGTCCTTGTTATTGTTCAAATGGGAATGTTGTCCTCGTCGTTATTGTTCAAATGATGGGGAGGATAGGTGGAGAGAGAGAGAGAGAGAGTGAGGAACAGGGACACAGACGTGCAACCACAATTACAGTAATAGGTATTATAATTGTTGGGTCTCTGTAGAATAAAGGGTCTAGACCTGCTCTTCTTGGAAGGTGTCTTGATATAACTTTGGATTTGTTGCTATATAAATAAAATTGACTTGACTTGCCCATCTCTAACACATACTCTTTTACCACATACTGTAAATGGCCAACACGTTACAATAACAGTCAAGTGACAGATGACTTAGAGCATGCTCAACTCCAAAGGTTTTGCTATCTCAACACCACCGTTCCATCCCGCTGTTGCTATGGTAACCCTTACTTATGCATGCAATACCTGCAAATGTGTATATACCGTCCATGTGTTTCCTACCAAGCTGGCTGTCACGTACTGAACGTCCCCTCTAGTTCACATCAACAAGAAAATGTGTGCTTCAAGGACAAAGGATGCAGAAGGAGAACCAGCTCATGTATAAGGATGTGTTTCTTGTCAAAACAAGTTCCTGTTATTTTTTTATGAAACCAGGCAGCAGGAATAATCCGTGGCACAAAGCGGTATTATCGCCACCACACAGCAGTGGTAAGGCGTCGAACACAAGTCCACACCATACACACCACACAGTAATTCACACCTTTGACAGCAGCACTGTTACTCCTGCTGAATGCTGACAGGCTGTGGACACTGAGGGGAAAACTCATAAGAGGCAATAAACAAAGTAACTCAATCAGAGGGAAGCTGCAGATGTCCAGGATTCAATTTGTGGCCATAATGTGAAGGTATGTGGAAAATAACAGGCTCCTGGGTGACACACACTCAGGGTGGAATCATCATCCCCTTTGCAACGGTTTATGAGTAAGACTCAGGTCAGAGCCTGACACCATGTTAGGTCTCAAAGCACTATTTTGGAGTTTTAGCGCATTATATCTGTGTTGAAATTATCATCATCATCATCTGCTTCATGTCTGAATGAATCTAAAGTTGTCAAAGTTATCATAAAACTATTAAAGCAGGTCACATGCAGTTCACAGTGAAACGTAATAATATATGACATGAAATACAGTATGACATTTTCATTATCCTGCATTTGTTAGAAATGTTTTTCATAGCACTATGAGGGTGTTTTTTTTAGGGCCACACTGCTACAATGAACCTGTCACCACCATTCTGGTCCAGAATCTCAACATTTATCCCATTATTAGGCCCATTGAGGTCACTGAGGTCTGCACCTCTGTATTTTTTCAGAGGTCTGTGTAATAAAAGTCATGAAATATACAGTATATCTTTTATATTTTTATTTTCACTGCCAGAGTAACCTGATAGAGGCCGGTAACATTTGCACATAGTTATCACCTGACCTGTGTTTACTTTGTACACTGACACAGACTAAAATGAAAAGAGACTGCAGCAATCATAGCTCAGATAAAAGAAGTGAAACAGGACATGAAGAGACAGAGACAAAAAGAAAGAGAGAAGGCGATGAAGATGATGAGAGAGGAAGAGCAGGTACTGCTAACTGTGACCAGGATAAGCTCAGCATTATGTCCCTGTTCTGTTCAACACAAACTGATGTGATCACATTATAACAATGTAGACCTGATTACCACAGAGATCAGATTATGTTGTTTGGTCATTACAGTGGAAACTATAGGCTCAATATAACAACAACACAAACCTTTACCATAATATAGAGTCATACTATATTATCATTATTATTATCTGACTATTGTATAACATATTGATGAATTAAATAAAGTGTATAGAATTTCACTTAATAATTTTTAATACACTTTGACAGGAGAGACCAGTGAGTCACAGATGAAGGGACAGGAGGTGAATATAGAGGGAGCGAGAGAACAAATCAAAGGGGATGGATCATTCACTGCAACATTTAACCTGATTCTCATGCATTACTGCTTGACAGATAATTTATGCCCCTGCCCACTGACATGATTTTAAAGCTATTTTTTATCAGGTTTTTGCCCTCCAAATGTCTTACAATAAAGATTTTTTTCCTTCCAAATCTGTTAAAATGCAGTCAGGGAAATGTTTTTTCTGTTATTTTCAGACTCTGGTTTGTGACCTTGACTCTCTTTTTGTTCATAAATGGTTTTATTCGTGTTTGCTTAGCATCTGCATTACTGCTCTGAAAACCATTTCCCTCGGGGCTCAGTTTTAATGACTGGAACAGCAAAAACATGAATTAATGGCCTTTAATGAGAAGGGTGATGCCTGTTGCGAAGCACCCTTGCTCAAACTGCAATGTTCTGCACCATGCTGTTCCTCCCCTGGGGTATCTGAGACCATATGTTAGGCTATATTTTGAATGGCAAAAGTAGAATCATACAATTACATACTCATTCTATGAAGGCACCTCAGGAGCTTCTCTTTCACTTTACTTGCTTCTTAATATTATCTTAAGATTTGAGCTTTCAGCTTCTCTCATCAGGTCAAAGATTCTCCAAATCCAAAGGCTCATTATACTAGATTGTGCTTTTGGTTAGCTAATATCTTTAGTGTTTATTTTATCCATCCTGTAACCTATTAATGTATAAATGGAACAAAAATTATGCTAAACTGAAACACAATCTCATTCTCCATATATACTGTACTCAGAGCATTAAGGTGGATGGGGGGGGCACTATCCCCCTTGTTATCAAAACAGCAGGCATCACCTTTGTTAAACTACCATCCCTCTCCATCCCCCAAAGTCATTAGCAGGCGGTGCAGGTCTGGAGACCCAGACCCCATGGGGCAAGCACCCTGTTACAAATGAATGAATCCTTGAGTGCAGCTTTAAGGTGAACGTTAGTGGTATGTTACATGGAATTTGGGTCATAGAGCTCATTCTTCTCAGGTGAAGTGTATCAGACCCTGACTCCATTCGACTGGTTTCAGACCTCTACATCACCACCAGACGTTTCCTTCAGTGATTCTGGATCTGGTTTTGTACTCACAGAGTGCTGTCAGTGAGCCCTGTGTTTTCATAAACAGGGATGAGGTGGAGATGAAGTTTCTTTCTCCATGTTTACCCTTTCGCTGCTACCTCTTCCCTCCCTGTGTCCAATTGAATTTCCCCAATGGGGGACAGATAGAGGTATTTCTTTCCTTTCCTTTCCTTTTCTTTTCTTTTCTTTTCTTAAAGCTAATTGGTGCGTAACCTAACACAACTTTACTTAAAAGTTTTGGCAATGATCTTTAGTAGCATCCTTCATATCCATGTTCATAAATCCGTGAAAGCTGTTGTCAGACTCAGCAATAACGTATAAGAAATCAGGAGCTTAGCCAGAAATGTTCACTGTAACTTTAAGTCACTTTACGTTTATGGACAGCCACAAAGAGTGAGCGCCTGTCTGTCTGAGCCGAACACAGAGGACCAAGCCAAACAATGCAGGCCATGGGATCTGGGCTGGGAGTGTGATGTTGAACCAGTTCCATAATCAATACTTCACCACCAATAATGAGCTTCTGAAATCACCGGGGAGAGCTGCTAATGAGAGAGAGGGCTGGAAAGTGGAGAGTGAATGAGAGTCTGCTTCTTCTAAAACGCTGACAGCAGCAAAGTTTTACACTTCAAACTAAGACATATGGGTCTGAACTCGTGAAAGTATAAAACATAACTGGAGCTGAACACACACACACACATAAACACATAAACACATACACTGTTCAGTGCAGTTTAAATTTCATTTTCCCTTTTGTCTTTTGTTCAATCTGTCAATTTAACTCAAAAGTGGACCAAACAACCACACAGGGACTCTTTCACAAGGTGAACCACATTCAAGAACTTTCTGGTTTCCTTTTAGTGTGAACGTAAAGTAGACCAGCAACAGGGCTACATAGGCTATAGGACTACATAGACTACAGGACTACATAGACCTACAGGACTACATAGACTATAGGACTACATAGGCTACAGGACTACATAGACTACAGGACTACATAGACTACAGGACTAAATAGACCTACAGGACTACATAGACTACAGGACTACATAGACTACAGGACTACATAGATTACAGGACTACATAGACTACAGGACTACATAGATTACAGGACTACATAGACTACAGGACTACATAGATTACAGGACTACATAGACTACAGGACAACATAGACTATAGGACTACATAGATTACAGGACTACATAGACTACAGGACTACATAGATTACAGGACTACATAGACTACAGGACTAAATAGACCTACAGGACTACATAGGCTACAGGACTACATAGACTACAGGACTACATAGATTACAGGACTACATAGGCTACAGGACTACATAGACTATAGAACTAAATAGACCTACAGGACTACATAGGCTACAGGACTACATAGACTACAGGACTACATAGACTACAGGACTACATAGATTACAGGACTACATAGACTATAGGACTAAATAGACCTACAGGACTACATAGGCTACAGGACTACATAGACTACAGGACTACATAGATTACAGGACTACATAGGCTACAGGACTACATAGACTATAGAACTAAATAGACCTACAGGACTACATAGGCTACAGGACTACATAGACTACAGGACTACATAGACTACAGGACTACATAGATTACAGGACTACATTGGCTATAGGACTACATAGACTACAGGACTACATAGATTACAGGACTACATAGGCTATAGGACTACATAGACTACAGGACTACATAGATTACAGGACTACATAGATTACAGGACTACATAGACTACAGGACTACATAGATTACAGGACTACATAGGCTACAGGACTACATAGATTACAGCACTACATAGGCTACAGGACTACATAGATTACAGCACTACATAGGCTAGAGGACTACATAGACTATAGGACTAAATAGACCTACAGGACTACATAGACTACAGGACTACATAGACTATAGGACTAAATAGACCTACAGCACTACATAGGCTACAGGACTACATAGATTACAGCACTACATAGGCTACAGGACTACATAGACTATAGGACTAAATAGACCTACAGGACTACATAGACTACAGGACTACATAGACTACAGGACTACATAGGCTACAGGACTACATAGGCTACAGGACTACATAGACTACAGGACTACATAGGCTACAGGACTACATAGATTACATAGACTACAGGACTACATAGACTACAGGACTACATAGACTACAGGACTACATAGATTACAGGACTACATAGATTACATAGACTACAGGGCTACATAGACTACAGGACTAAATAGACTACAGGACTACATAGACTACAGGACTACATAGATTACAGGACTACATAGACCATAGGGCTACATAGACTACAGGACTAAATAGACTACAGGACTACATAGACTATAGGACTACATAGACTACAGGACTACATAGACTACAGGACTAAATAGACTATAGGACTACATAGACTACAGGACTACATAGACCTACAGGACTACATAGACTACAGGACTAAATAGACTACAGGACTACATAGACCTACAGGACTAAATAGACTACAGGACTACATAGACCTACAGGACTACATAGACTACAGGACTAAATAGACTACAGGACTACATAGACTATAGGACTACATAGACTACAGGACTACACAGACTACAGGACTACATAGACTATAGGACTGCATAGACTACAAGACTACATAGACCTACAGGACTACATAGACTACAGGACTACATAGACAACAGGACTACATAGACTACAGGACTACATAGACTACAGGACTACATAGACCTACAGGACATTATGAATGACTCATTCATATTTTTGTGCATCCTTCTCTGCATGAAATAAGTTTGGCACAGGTGTTGTACTGTGCTGACTCTGCATTATTCAGGGTAAAAAGTAAAGCCACACTTTTGCGCGCTGCTTGCTGTGGTCCATGATGTAGCCCGGCTTTAAGTACCCATCCAACCTGTCAGGTGGAAAATACCGAAGCTGCATGCCACTATCACTGAAACTGAAACTTGAGCATGAGTGAAATTTATCTACAGTAGGAACCGATAGGCAGAATCAAAATTAAAATTTCTTAATGATTCCGATGGAATCAAAGTTTTGGAACCAGTTCGAATTTGGAACCTGCCTAATGCCTTTATGCGGATGTGAAATTATCAGATTTCCACACAGTCACAAAAAGCAAAAGTGTGTATCCCATCGTCTTATCCTGTGCAGGGTCACAGGGGGCTGGAGCCTATCTGACATTGGGTGAGAGGCGGGGTTCAACCTGGACAAGTCACCAGTTCATCACAGGGCCACACATAGACAGACAAACAGCCACTTACACTCACATTCACACCTAAAGGCAATTTAGGGCCACCAATTCACTATATTGCATGTTTTTGGTGTTGGAAGGAAGCCGGAGAACCCGAAGGGAACCCACGCATACACAGGAAGAACATGAGAATGCCACACAGAAGAGTCCTCAGGTGGGTTTGAACTACCAGCAGACCACTAATAAACATCTGCACTTACCTGTCCGGTTTGTTGACTTAATCAGAGAACCACCGTGTTGAACAAAGAGTTGCCATAAAGGCTAGATCATTCACTCCCCACACCGACACACACCTCTGAAAACATACCGAGGTCTGGACTTCAGTGACCTCGTTGGTGGGCACAGCCATGATGGAGGCCTGTGTACCACAGTGTTCTGCTGACAAGGTTGTCAGTCAAACACTCATAGAGGGAGGAGGCTGTACCAGCATGTGGATGAAAAACAGTTAAGCCAACATGACTGACAGTCAGCACCTGAGTGTCAGAGCAGATAACAGATTGTTGTGCTGTCATGCATCACATGACCCTCCCCCCCATCTCTGTTACACTTGGCTACTAATCCCTAGTTTGTGACTTGGCTTGTAAAGCAGCCTGCCCTGCTGTACAGTAAAAAGTTCAGTTCATTTCATCTGATAGGATAATAAACCATATTTTAAAAATGGGCCTGTGTTGTCTGGATCAATAAAACAGGGTCCCTACTACTGCCTATGTCTTACCTATAATGTTTTCAGAAATATATTTGAGTCTACTTTTAAGTTGTATTGAGAAAGTCAACACTGACTTGGAAGCATCTACCATACTGTTCCTATGTTGTGAAAACAAACAAAACAAAATTATATTTTAGTTCACTGTGCAGCTGTAAAACAATAGTTTGTTACAATCTGGCTCCCATATTGTTTCTAAATAAACAAGATAAAACCACTGCCCAACCGGCTATTAATCACCCACCAGTCACAGTTTATTGGCCTGGGGCTGTGCACTGAATTCTGATTGTTGCTGGGTCATTTTCTTTTTACCTTTGTCATTTTATCTGATACTTTTGCACCACTTTCAGAAATATTTGCATCTTTCTGCAGCACAGACAGATAACTTTTTAAGATCATCCTCCCAGTGGTGAAATACTTAAACTGACTGACTTTCTGGTCCTCATGCTCAGATTATGAAAAACAATTATGGATCCCACATTTTCAAAGAGCATTTTTATCTCACTTTGACCTGTGACGGATGGTGTGATGGATATTTCTGGTATGGCCTGTTTGCCTCTCTTCTTTTATTTCTCCCTTTGTATGATTTATTCATATTTTATGTGCTTCATGATGTTAAATTGTCTTTTTAGTTTTTTACTCTTTGTATCTATGCTGCCATCTTGACCAGGACTCCCTGGAAGAAGGGATCTTGTATCTCAATGGGACCTTCCGGGTGCATGTGGGTGGAGGCAGATGCTTTCTCTCATCTACTCTTTATTATCTGGGTATCGTGCAATATATGTACCTACTGGGCTTTTGACATGTGTAAGACACTTTATGTTGTTATGCTTCGATTGTATGTGAGTGTTGTTATGTGAACTGTCTGTTCTCTCCAATGCCTAAGACAAATTTCTCCCAAGGCAGACAATAAAGGCTTATCTTATCTTATCTTATCTTATCTTACAGAATAAAGACAAAGAATAAAATAAGTATAAAATACACTTATTTTCTGGTGTGGTCATCTGAGGCCTCCGGCCTCCGCTGAGGTCCAAAACTCTCTGCACTATAAGGGGTTCAATCACAGGGTGTGCTGTGCTGAAGGTCCAAAATTGTCCCTGAGATGCAACACAAGAATAAAAAACATCCTTTGTTTTGCTTTTAGCAGAGGTAAGAGAACTTTAAGAGGTGTGGTCGTCATTCTTCTCAGCCTCGCTGGGTGAGGAAGCCTTCAGCAATGAGAAATGTGGATGATTTATGTGTTTTTCTTTGGTCAGAGGCTGATTATTTCACCACATCATCAGAGATGCATCAACACATCCAGTTGATGATCAACTCAGATTCAATTGGTTTTTACTAATTAGAGTTAGATATTCTTAGACCATCAGATAAATCTTGTTAACAAGTTTGCTCCAGTTACAAAGACACATTATAAGAAACAGTTACAGTAATTATCAGTAAAGGTGAGAATATTAAGTGTTTGCATGGCCTGAAATGCCACAGATTTACAAACTCAACACTTGAACTCATCATTTCTGCCCCAGCTGCTCCTCATCTGCTGTGAACTAATATTTAATTTAGAAAATGCTCTCATAAAAGCAGCACTTTTGAGGGAAAACTGGAGAGGAATGCTAATGAGGCAGGGAGAGCGTTGGTCTCAAAGCTAACTATTAACCACATCAGTCTGTGTCAGCAGTTTCCACACGTTATCTTCAAGCAGTTTTTCTCAAGTAATTAACAGGTTATTCACAGAGGAGGAGTCCTGAGGAGAAACAGGAGCAAAACATCTCTGTGAGGTCGCTGGTGTTGGTCCGTGTTACAGAAACATGTTACTGAGAGGCAAGCATCAAGTAAACTAACAGTTGGCCTCCACACACACACTTCTACATCTGACATGCAGGAAGAACATGCTAGCTTTGGACAGAATCCTCATGCTGTTACTGTATAGAAACCTTTATGTGACAATATTCTTTTTTTGCTAGATGTCTTGAACAAACATGTTTCAGACAGACCTGCTCAAATGAGGAGGCCTAAAGTCAAACAGGGGCTCAACAAAACTTACTTTGTCCCGTTTTGGCAAGTTTCTCCAATGAATTAAGTCCAAAAGTTGAAATGTAAATCCTAATATTCTGCATGCTGTGCATCTGTTACTAGAAATTAGGTTTGAGTTCACTGTGTGTTGTTTTCACATTCATGCACACAGACGTCGTAGGGATGTGGTCGAGGTGGGGTTCAAATCCTACATCTCTCATGTCGTTCAGTTTGGGCCGCAAAAACAGAAAATGGTTCAGGTTTTTTTTTTTGCAAAGAAGATAATTCCATAGCTGTGCTTTAAAAAAAAAGTGTTATGTGATCCATATTGAGATATATGCGGCCTGGCAGTGGTGAAGAGGCCACAGGTAGCTGTCGACCCTATGAGACCCCTGAGCAGCTTGGAGTGAGACATTTTCCTGGATGGATAAACAATATTTATCTCCACTTAGACTACATGGAATTTCACTACAGGCTCTGGTGTCATGTATTCCCTTGAATTAGGGAGCTGCTTCTATGCTATCAACAACATGTCATCAAGCAACCAGCAGGGGATTTTTGATCTTTTAGTAACTTTAAGTACCTGAGTGACCGGTGGGATTTTTCACAGGGAAAAGCCATTTTAGAAACATGTCTGTCAGTGTTCTTGAGAGGCATAGATAAGAGGGATGAACTGGTTGGAGAGGAAGGATGTAAAGTGTAGCGGGTGGGTGGAAGAGGGTGGGAGAAAATGATGGGGGAAGCTACTGATGTGGAGAGAGCCAGATTGTGAAGGAGAATGGAGGCAGAGCGGAGTGAGAGAGCCTGTATGGATGGATAGAACAAATAAAGTTAGAAAATCCTGAGGTGTACTTTCTCTGCTTCCTCCTGTAATAGCACCAGTGGGAGGTGATTACTGGACAGAAAATAAAGGCCAGGTCTCTCCTGCTGGTCATCAGAGACCCTCGTCAGAAGCTTCTACATAAATCCTCCATGAAAGGAGTCATTTACTCCCAATGTGCTGCAGGACGAAGGCAGATTCAAAAAAATAACAAAACCACTTCATTTGATCATTTTTACTTATTGAACATATTTTGTTTACACGATTGAAATGTCACGATCTTTCTGGCAGGTTACGAGCAATACCTGAACTCTATTGCCTATAGAACAATGTCATGCATGAATTAACTACCTACAGCAAATAGTTCAGTTTTTAGCTTTCCAGTGTCTCAAGGCGCTTTCACAGCTACCTCATTTAGTCCAGACTGTCTGACTTTTCATTGTGATCTGGACAAAAACTCCATTAGACTTGGGTGTAACACTGTGACTGTACAGTGTACAGTCGATGAGCTGACACGCTCCCATTGGACTGTTTGAATTGCGGCATGATGCTGACGTGACCCAGAGAGTGAGGAGGTGGAAGGTGAGTGAAATGAGGTGGAGAAATACTTAGATGGAAATAATAATTGAACGCGACCAGCGTTCCTCCCTGGGGGTTTGGTGAGCTAACGCACATGAGATGAGGAGATGCATAACCTCAGCCATGAGTGTGACACACAGGGTGAGACGTAGCAGTGGGGATCCAGTGATCCAGCATGAGAGGCATGGATCCAATCACAGCGTCAGCACAAGGGCGACTGGAGGCGACTCACAGTTTGTCGCAGATAATGAGATTTGGCAGGAAAGCATGCATTTCAAGTAAAGACTGGGAATCATAACAAGAAATGTCAGTGGTTGATTGAATGTGTGGGATGGTTTTATTTGTTTTTCTCCCTTTTTTTCAGACCACCCACACAGCTTTTGATACTGTCCATAGCTTATGAGGAGGAAAAACTCTAATTGTTCCATGTGGGATTTCTCAGGCGTGAGTTTTAGATGTTGACAAGCGTTTCTACTGTGTTTTTTTTAGATGTGTTGGTGAGTTTTCACATAGCCAGCATCAGGAGCTAAAAGGCCAAGGAGTGAATGAAGGAATAAGAATGAAAAAGAGCTTCAGTGACAGCTGTTCTTCTATGTGTCCACACAGAAATAACAGCACAGCTGTGTTGTGAGTGATAATAGAAGAATGAGAGCAGAGACACAAATAATAATAATGTAGAATGGAATATAGAGATGTGGGGGATGATATCCCGTCTGCTAAGCTAACCTGCTGCTAACTTTAACTGGACTCTTTGGCCAGCAGGAGAGGGAGAGATTGTTTCCTTCTGTGTCGTCTGTGCTATCCACAACCAGAGCTATATTTAAAGAAACATGTTGTCCATATGGTGTCGTCTTTTTACATAAATTAAGGATCGAGGTGATTCATTTATCCTTGTTTAGTACAGGGCCACACAATGAAAATGAAAACCTCATGCTGCAAACATACACACACAGTAATTAAATTCTGAGTAGCATGGGGTAGTAAATAAAAAAGAGCAATACATACAGTTATTTAAATGGGCTACATCAACACATATACAGATATTTCTTTATATGAGTCTGGGTGAATATGAGCAGCAACAGTGATGTTAATATGGTCACCATCTTCATGTTAACACCGTCCATAAACTTTGATTTTGTTTTCATTGTTGATGGAAACACAGAGTCGGGACTCTATAAGTAGCACTATAAGTTCTGTTGTTGGATCGCGCAGAAAGAGTTCAACCATTGAAAGTCCAACATGATTGGATAGGTCCACACTGAGTCATCAGCACGTTTAAAACGACTGAAGCACCAAAACACACCAAATGATTAGAAAAGACAGTAGTCTGAGAGTTGATACCTTGCAGAGGATTGTAGTGTAATGTGGTGATTTTTTGTTTTTGTTTTTGCCTGAGATCTTGGGTTACATCGATGAATACCCAACTTCTTCTTCCCATCATAAAATAAACCTCAACCATGGAAGAGTTGTAGAAGCCCCTTTACTATGTCCTGGGCTGTTTGATTCACACCTAAATTAATTAAACTCTCTTGTTAGACACAGACACAATGTACACAGTGGTGGTACACAAAAATGCTTCTTGTTCAAATACATGCCGCACATCATATATTTTGACCACCATGCATGCTTATGTGCTCCCCTGTTTATAGCAACATATATTCTCAAATCGCTCAGGTTGTGTGAAAAAATAGATAAATTAGTTAGATGCTTGTATTTTATTGTACTGAATTTATACAGTTTTTCAAATAATTGAGAAACCAGTTCACTGGAAAAAGTGGCCAAGGCCTCAGAGGGTTACATATGTGCATAATATATCAGTGGATGTAATTTAAAAGAGTTAAAAAGGTATTTTTTCACTTCATCTTGACTTCCTGAGTCATTGGCCTCTCCTTTGTTTGATTCTTACCAGCTGAACCTGAGTCCCACTTTTCATCTAGGAGGAGACACAGAAATCCATTGAGTGTTAAGAGCTCAGCAGCAGCAGCAGCAACATACGATATCTACTCTGTGTAAAAAATCCATTCAAATAAGACTACATGGAAAACCTCTGATGATGCAACATGTTTCCATTCAGTAAAAATATCTGGCAGTAAATCAGCAAATTCATGTTTTTTTTAAAGAACAACAGATCATAAAGGAAAAATTGCCAAGCTTACATATCCATCAACTGATAAAAAAAAAAACAAAGAAAATGTGTAAAAATCATTTTTATTGACCATTTCACACATATTTTTATACAGCTTTTATCATCCAGGAATGTTTTATCGCCTGACGGAGCCGTAAAATCCTGACAGAACACAACAGTGAATGATTTAAAAACTATGAGCATGCTTGTAATATATAGTGAGATATTATTTAACCCAGCAAACTATCGCAATACATTATTTAAGGCTTGATGCATGTTAGAACAATCTCAAATACACAGAGCACAGAAGAAGAAGCAGTGAGTCACACACAACTATTTAGACATGTCATGTACACATATGTGGATGTTACATCATAGCTGCAGCTGCTTTCACACATGAATCTAAAAGGAAATCATTTGAAATTCTGATAAGTGTGAAATGTTCATGTTTAGTGATCTGCAGAGATGTTGTTTGGTCTTTGTGATTAAAGTTGGGTCTAAATATGACAGGATTTCAGCTGCCTATTAAAATATAAACAAAAACAATTTTCAGGGAGGAGAAAAAAAATAAGTCTTGACTTTGCAATATGAAGCACCAGATGCACCGACTGCAGCTTGGATCAGAAGCCAGCTATCATATTGGTCTAGCGTGCTCTCCTGAAATAGCAGGTTGGATGCAGGTGGATATTAAGGCGATTATCTCCCCGCTGAAGTGGGACACGCCGGCCTTTTTACGCCCTTTCAAAGTCATTGTGTGTGGAGGTCGATGGAAGTCGCCTTGTCAATTATCAGTGCTCTGCTATCGACTGTCTCCCACCTGAGCTCTACCACCCCTCCCATCACCCCTTCACTCCACATACTGTACTTCCTCCCATTTTCTCCATCCTTCCCCTGTTTCCCTTTGTTAACTGATCTCACTGTCTCTGTCTCTGTCTGCCTCGTCTCTCAGTGGTGAGTTACTGAATTTGAAGAACGTTTCTCTGACAGCAGTACGAGGAAGTTGCAGCTCAGAACCAGTGAATCGCAGTATGGAGTGTGATGCAGATGCACTGACAGGAGGATAGGGGGTTGTACTGTAGCAGCAGACAGTGCAGCACAGGTTGTTTTCTTGGTGCGAGCTCCATTATGCACTAAATGGTCAAAAGTATATGGACATCCTTTCAGGCCTGTTTTACATCTTAATATTCCCACAATCTCTGGAGCTACAGGAACTTAAGTTTGAAGCTGAAGTTACTTTTAGGTACTGACCTTTGCATGTCTTTCTCATCTGATACAATGATTACACAAACCATTTCCTAGAATTGGATTCATATAATCCCATTGCATGTTATCTGTTATTTTCCAAATTTGCATGGCCTCGATTCGAGATTATAACTTGAATCCCAATGTTGAATTTTTAGATAAGGGACAGCACTTGTTCTTTCGAGACATTTTAATGTTTTTCGTGCAGTCAAAGTGTTTTGTTGTTCAGTATGGATTGAAATTGCTTACATATCTATAGGTTCTAAACTCATATACATGATGGTCAAGCCAATGTTTTTAATAGGGTGATGTTTATGAAGAGTTTTTGCTGGAAACATCCATATGTTCCTCTTAAATTAGAGAAGGAGAAGGACACTATCCTACAGGGAAATGTATTGACTGCATTGCAGCTTTGTAGAGTGAACTTGTTTCTTGTATGATTTAAAATTTGCATAAAGCTCATCATCTGAATCCATGCATTTCAAACCCATGATGCGGTCTTCACAGATGTTTTCTGGGGTTAGGCAGGGCAGAGCAGTTTGTCAGCTTGGAGGCTGGAGAAGCTCTTGTTTCGGAGCTTTGGAGGACTCACGCACCTCAGGGCGTCCCGAGGTGACAGGGTGGCCTTGGTCTGTCCCATCCATTGCACCAAGGAGATGATGTTACAGTCACACTGCCACGGGTTGTCATGGAGGTGCAGCTTCTTCAGATCTGAAAGGGGTCAGAAAAGAAAAATGATCACTGAAAATGCTGGCATCAGTAAATGTTGCAGTCCTGTGAAAATGGGGCAATAAAATTGCAGGCTGTGGTAGTTTTACCAGGCATATGGGCGAACATGTTTCCATCCACTGTCCTCAGGCGGTTTCCACTTAGAGCCAACTGAGAGAGCTTGGCCATATTCCCAAACACATCAGGTGGCAGGTGCTCCAGCTCGTTGTTCCTCAGGTGGAGTTCCTGATTCGATATTCAGCTCATTTATTATTGTGGCATGGGGCTGACTGAACTTTCGTATAATGCAGTCTCAGTTAACATATGAGAAACCGGGTATGAGGAGCGGATCCTTTTATACCAATTATAATATTATAATTATAATATAATTACTCAAATATGAAGTCTGATTTTCTTTTCTTTCATTGAGACTGATTCTTAACAGTTTGTTACCTGCACGTTGCCCAGGCCATCCAATGCTGATTGGCTCAGTGTGGACAGAAGGTTGTTGTCTAGAACCAGCATCTCCAGAGAGCGCAGCGGTTTGAAGGCTCCAGCAGGAATGGTCTTCAGACTGGATCGGATAGAATGGACCAGAATTCCTTAACATCAACATAACCACTATATCCTAAATGTATGTAAATATCTATTGGATAGTATGAGAACACACACTCTCTTCTCATCAAGTGATGGCAGAAAACCAGTGTTCAAACTATAACCTCTGGCTCTGAAGTTTCACTTGATTTGTCTCCTTAGTGGAGAAAACACAGCCAACGTAAAACTTCACTCTTACTCTATCCTACAATCGTGCTCCTCTAGTTTATTCTAATGTTGATGTAGGTAAATAGAGACTAGCAGTGATACAGCACTGCTCTTCTAAAACACCAAAAATATACTGTATATAATCATATTATAGGGACAGCTGTGGCTCAGTGGTAGAGCTGTTGTCCACTTATCAGAAGGTTGGTGGTTCGATCCCCCTGCAGTCGACATGTGGAAGTGTCCTTGGGCAAGATACTGAACCTCGATTAGCTCCCAGTGGCTGTTCCATTGGTGTGCGTTACTGTGTGAATGGTTACCGCTCCTGATGGGCAGGTGGCGCCTTCCATGGTAGCCTCTGTCATCACTGTATTAATGTTTGTGCAAATGGGTGAATTCTGGCTTGTGTTGTAAAGCACTGTGAGTGGTCTCCCCCTTCAGAAGTGTACTTGCTAACACTAATTTAGATACATCTGGGTCATTAGGAACCAAAAGACTATTTGACCACAACCAAAGGTGGAAGCCCAGAGTAAAGATAGACAGCTCTGCAAAACCTAAGACTATCACAGTAGACCACTTTTCACTTCCTTTTTCTAAGCTGTTTATGGAAACGTAATCTCATGATTATTAGTTGTACCATGATGACATTAACAGAGTACTTATTTTAACCAAAACCAAGATCTTTCCCTTAAATTAACCATGTTTTTGTGCACAGACAAATTGGAAGGCACAGACAAATTATTGCATTCTGTCAATCAGAATCAGAAAATACCTAGAGCACCATTCTAAAAGGAATGGACAAACTGGGAAGTTGTTGGTCCTAACAAACCATATCCCCAGACGGAACGTCGATATAGGATGATTCTGCAAAAATTAATTCAGTGGTCGTGTTTCTGAATGTCCAAAAACATTTGAAATACATATCCTGGTGCAACAGGGTAGAAATTACAACAACAACCTAGATTCACCAAGTATCCAATCAGTAACTCTTGACTCCACACCACCGTGCATAAATAAAGGGCAAATACCATTCTTAAATGGATGTCAGTCATGAACTACAGTATAATCCAACATGAATGCAGATATAAAGGGTCAAAAAGGGTACAAAATGGATTTCCATCAAACATGGTGGAAGGATGGTGCATAGGCCAGGAAAGAACCTGTTGAAATTTGGAGCAGATCCATTTAAATGGATTTTTTCCACTTTCTTTAATATTGCAACGGTGCTTTTCAACATTTTGCCTAAAAAGGCAAGAAATACTGAAACGATTTCCACCTAACTTTGTGGAGGGATGAGACATGGGTCAGGGAAGCTAAACTGATATGTAGGATTGTTCCGCCTGTTCTGGTTTTACCTGTTATTGTCTAAGTTGAGGAACATGAGCTCTCTGAGTCCAGTGAAGGCCTTAGGAGAAATCCTCAGGATGCGGTTCAGAGAAAGGTCCAGAACTTTAAGGGCGATGAGAGGCTTGAAGACATTAGATGGGAGCATTGTTAGAGCATTGAGAGGAAGGTCTAAGTCTGACAAGTTCCTCATTCCTGCAAACATCTCAGGTTTGAGGATGCCAATCTGGTTCTGCCCCAGCATGAGAAAGCGAAGGTTCAGGAGGTCCTAGACACAAGGAAGGAACAGTTTATGTGGTCAAACTCAATGTGATTACTTCATGTTTAAGTAAATCCTCTCCAGACTCTGTACCTGCAGTCCCCTCGGTGGAAGGGTGGTGATGTGGTTGCCATAGAGATTGAGGAGCATGAGTTGTTTTGCACCAGAGAAGGCCTGGGGGTGGATGGATTTGATGGCATTTCTTTCCAGATTGATGCTCTCAACTTTTTGGATTGATTTCAAAGCATTGGCCTTCAGGTCTGTGATGCCATTCTCACCTTTACACAGCAGTAAGACACTTTAGGGTTATGTTTACTACAGTAAATGGCAGGTGCATTATCAAGTATCCTGAATTTCAATTCAATCTTAGGGGTAATTGAGTTAAACATAAATGTTATTCACCTAGTTTGAGGATCCAAGCATCAGCGGGCAGCTTGGAAGGAAAGGCACGAAGCCCTCTCTTATGACAGTTGACCTCTGACCTTTCTGGATTGGACTTCCTGGAGCATTTACAGACATCAGGACAGCCCTCCACATTCAGCACCATCCATGACATCACCAGCATCAGCCATGCTAAATGCTGCATCTTCCCTGAAAAGTAGAGGTAGAGGAACAGAGATAGTCTTGACAGCGAGAAAGCAGTTATTTTGATTGGGAAATTTCATCTATTTTTTTATTTTTTTATTCATTCTTTTTCCTGGGTAAAAAATACCTCCTGTAAGATTTTTGTGTTCCAATAACTCCTGAATGAAATGAGGACTTCCTTCTAGACTATCCCAATTATTTTAAGCTATATACATATGACCAACTTTTCTATTATGACAGTCCACATTTCAGCTGTTCAGTAACAGCTATATGGATGTTTTCATTGTCCCCCTTTCTTTTTCAATACTAGCTTCATATTAGCTCCAGAACAAGAACAGTAAATTTTGCTCCCCACCTATTAAAACTGATATGTCTGTACAAACAAATTTGTCAAATAATTACAAAAAATTGTAATTAATAAACTGTTCCAATGAGTGATTTTTGTCCTAAAACAGACTTGAAAAATTGTGAAATATGCCATTTGCTATTGTGAATTGTTTAGCTTCATGCTTGTTTGCCAACAGTCTTACTTACAGCTCTACCTTTCTTTGCTTGTTAATGCATTCAGCTGTCAGTCAGCAACAGAATGTGAAACTGGTGCCAGGAATGTGGATTACATCACCTGCATTCTTATATGTGTTTATGCAATAGAGAAGTAGGGGCTGCCATCAAGAAATAAATGTATTATTATGGCCATAAAAATGACCCCTGTTAGTGGTACTGTATATTATATGTTGTATAACTGGTTTATCATTAATGATGAACAGATTTTCCTTTCCTACCACTAAACAAAGAATAGTAAGAGTTGGCTCTCCACAATAAAAATGGTCTTAGACTCACATATAACCATTCAGATTTATTTAAACTAGTAGGAGGGTATGCTAAGTAAAGGAGCAAATGATGAAAAACTATCTTTCCAAATGTGTTTTTACCAACAAAAAAAAAACACATTTATTGTCATATAGAGAACATTTATATTGTCACTTACTTGTTTTTAACATTATTCATTTCTGAATCTGTCTTTTATTGTTCTCTTTTGGAATTTTGAATTTATTTATTTATTTCAAACATGGAAATAAAAACAGATAAATAAGGAGACGAAACAAAACAGGAATAACAATGTTTGAAAAGGAGTCAGAAGAAGTTTATAATTATAAATTCCTACCTCTTTCTCACTATTCCTCCATTAAATCCTATAAAATTTATAAACTATTATCCAAAATTTATTTACAACCCAACTACGACCCTCCTTCATCCATATGCCTCTTAAAAATATTGTTTTGTTATGGGGGGGTTTTACATCTTTTTGAGAAGATTTATATTTGTAATTTGTTTTTACTTCATATCCAGACCATTATACAAAATTACCTCCCAGATTGAAATACTCTTGACTGTTAAAATTAAACTCTCCTCTTAAATTATAGCCCCTCTCTCTGTCACAAGTTGATGATGTCTTGCTTTAAAAGTCATTTGTGCTGTCTTAAATTTGACCAGATCCATGAACTTCAAAATAATGTACCTTTACAAACAGTGTGTGCATGTGTTCCAGATATACCACATAGTTTTCTCTTAAACCTATCCTTACCACTATGTTTTTATTGTTTGCATTTCATAGATATTTCTACTGTCATAGACATCCATGGTCCCTCTGGACAACAGTGGATAGGAACAGCTACGTGTCCTGTGTCCCTGTATGACCCCTAGCATTGGAAAGTTATTGATTATAATACCATTTAATTGTCTGTTAAAGGCTGAGGAATGTGTAAAAGACAAACAGGCTCATTTTATGGCAAGCAAAGATACTTCATGGTTCACAAACCTGACCACATAGTGCAGAATATAAAACTGAATCACTCAAGCAGATATAAAAATACCAAAGAAAGCAGAGCTTCTTAAAAAATTTGGCTAAATGTGAAGGAATGTGGAAAATCTCAGATTTTTAAGGCCACTGTGTGCAGAAATAATCTTTTTAAACAGTTCCCACACTCTACAGCAAACAAAACAACAAACAAAAACACTAATACCTGATAATCATTTGAACAGGCTCGACTTCAGAGCTCATCCAAATTGGAAGAAAATAAATTATCAAACTATTTTTCCTCCTGCTGGCTTCTACTTACCTAAGCAGGCTGTCATCACACTCTCTAATCAACACTTGATTCTCCAGACGTTTGCCCACTTTAGCTCACCTTTTCCTTTTAATGTGTCTGTTATACTTACCTGTAAGAACCAGCTGCCAGTCCCAGAATCAACCTTGAGGCCTCTCTTCCTTTGGAAACCTGAGATTTGAGATTAACAATAATTATTTTTTCAATATCAGAGGAGGCACTGAAAAGGTCTCAGCTGTCTTTGTTCTGAAACAGGTCGATGAAACTGTGCAGCATATATCTGACATAGAGGCAGCTATCAAACACTTGCCAGTGCCTGAGTGTGGGAACGCAGCCTCTGCAGACAGTGAAGGCAAGGTGTGAAACTCCCAGAGCTGCGAGCTCTGCAAAGTCACAGAGCCCAGAGAAATGTGGCATCCAGAGATTATGGCAGCAATCCATGCAGTACTTCCAGGTATAATCACTGTGTGTGTGTGTGTGTGTGTGTGTGTGTGTGTGTGTGTGTGTGTGTGTGTGTGTGTGTGTGTGTGTGTGTGTGTGTGTGTGTGTGTGTGTGTGTGTGTGTGTGTGCATAGTGTGTTTTTGTTCTGTGGATTGGTGGATGCTCTGATTCTGTTCTCATGAGAACCAGCAAACACTGAACGTAGCTTTCACATGTAGGACTTTAATTTTAAATCAATATTTCGTCATTCTGATTTAACTTATCTTCACTTCCTCGTCGAGAGGAAGATGAGATCATGCATGTCAGCCTCATTGGATGCTCACCTTAAAGACTTGACTTGAAAAATCTGCAAGATTTTACCAAAATAAATACAGAAGTTTAAATGAAACCCTAAAATTAACAAAAATGTCTTGAATCAACATGTTAAGATTCAAACTCAGGTCCCCTGCATGAGAGGCCTGTGTGACAAAGTAAAAGAGCTCAAATAAGCCTTGTTGTTGTTTTGATACATTTTATATTTATAACACACTGTCTTCTATTAAGTCTCTTTTAAAAACTTGCTCTTCGTGGATCTTGCCGTCTGACTCATGTTCTTGTTGTTTGTCTTGACTACTTTCATAGGTTTTTACTGATGTTTTGGTTATTCTTATTTTGACTATATGTACTACTTTATTTACTTACTTTACATGAAATGAGGTCAGCAAAGACAGTTCCCTCTTCTTAAAACTTACCTCTATAAGAAGGCTTTATTTAGTTTCTGTCCCTCTGTTATTACTTTTATGCTTTTATTATACTCTGTTTTATCAGGTCTCATGTTTATATGTTGCTGTTTTTTATGCTGTGTTGTTTAACTTTTTAACATTGACTGTATATTTCTGTTTTATCTTGTTCTGTTAAGCACTTTATAGCTATGATTTGAAAAGTCTAATACAAATAAAGTTTATCCATCCATTTTCTGTAGCCGCTTATCCTGTGCAGGGTCCTGGGGGCTGGAGCCTATCCCAGATGACAATGGGCGAGAGTCAGGGTTCACCCTGGACAAGTCACCAGTTCATCACAGGGCCAACACATAGAAAGACAAACAGCCATTCTCACCTATGGGTGTTTGGACTGTTGGAGGAAGCAGGAGAACCTGGAGGGAACCCACACAGACATGGAGAGAACATGCAAACTCAACACTGAAAAGTCCCACGTCCTCAGGTGGATTTGAACCCGGGACCTTCTTGAGACAACAGTGCTACCCGTTTTTTTATTTATTATTTATTATTCTCATAAGAAATCTATTGCATTTCTGTAGTGACTTTGAAATGAAGAAAAGCCATTAGACTTCAGGTGTTCAGTAAGAGTTGACATGCATGGAAGATTGAATCCACTCTCATGTGTGGGTCAGTATGAAGCTTCAGCAAGCAGGGGCTTAGCTTAGCTTAACACAATGGATGGAAACAGGGGGAAACTAATAGCCTAGCTGTGTCGAAAGATAAACCCAGCAGTACCTCTTTTACTTCAGGTTATACCTCATTTATACTGCGCAGACTTCAAAAAGTCAAACCTGTAACTAGACAACCAACAGAGACTTAAGGAAGTCACCGGAGCCTGCCAAGAAACTGTCAGTCTTTGGCTTTTTATTCACCGTAAAGACCAAAGAGTGGTATTTATATTCTTTTGACATCACTGTAAGTGTGATAGAGTGCAGTATTTTCATATCAATATTATCCACACTATTATAATCATAGAATAGCAGTATCAAGAATAATTATTCCATCCATGTGTTTAAACTTTTTCAGCTGTGCTTTTCATGGTTTTCAAGGCCACAGCAAGACCTAATCAAAAGGTTCCATTCATCACTATTTAAATGAGTTATGAGATCATAAAGTAATGAAGTACCCGTATGAGTAATGGGAAATGTAATTGAAATGTTTTAATAACTGAAGCCACCAGGGTCCATTCTGATTCTTATCAAGTTAAAGATGTAAATGCTGCCAAGGATCATATGCAAATTATTCAGTAATTAAGTTCTCAAGATTCAAATCAGGTTTTTAATAACAAAGACATCAATCCTATGAATTATTCTTTGTTTCTGTGAACAATAGCTGCTCATAGAGACACCTTATCGAGGCATTATGCATAGTTTTAAAAAACAGGCAGGAGACCAGCAATAATGGAAATATTTTTTAATCACATGCAGCAAAGTTGTTTTTCTCACAAAAACATTTGGCATCTATAATCAGACCACTGACTCACAGCACTGCAGCTTAAACACATGCAAAACACACAAAATAAAAAATAAAACAGCTGTTGTTTTTATATGCAGCTCACTTGTGTATTTGGTTGTGTGGTTTGTACCATAATAAGTATTTTTAGCAAAATTTAAAACAGAATTCAGATTTGCCTTTTGATGATGGTTACATTTTGTTAACTGTTCTGAATATTACAGAGAATTCACAAACTAATTGTTACACTGATAGAGTTTAAGAGGATAGCCAAGTTGTTCCCTTTGTATTTTCTTCATGTAGAGGATTACATCTCCTCCCTGGTACCAAAACCATCAACAGACATACTGCTGTCAGAGAAGACTATTTAATGAAAACCATTTCATGGTAACAGAGATTTACTGCTGTCTCTTAGGAGTTTATTCTGCCATGAGTTTAGAATAGCTGCTCTCTTTGGCTTGCCAGAAGTTCAGCATTCTTCATGAGTCACGTTTTTCTGTTTTTTGCCATTTCTTTCCTGGCAGGCAGTGAGCAGTGGACTTGTATGACCTCCTGTCCTCACTGTTTATAATGGAAGGAGTGGCATCTATAACACTATCAACTATATAACACTTTGAATTGGGGGAGATCATTACGTCTAATTCCCCTTACATTTAAACTGGTGGTTTAAACTCAGAGAGAGTTAGCGTCTAGTGGAATAACAGTCTGACTTTGCTTCTTGCCTTGATGTAATATTTATAGCTCAACTTTCTTTCTTTTTTATTGTGTTACATGTAAAAATCCATAGCAATTGTACACAAATCCCCACACAGACAAATATTCCACTACGACAAGCATTCACCAAGCATAGCTGTTAAAAAATGATTTTTTTCCTTCTCCATCCAGAAACACCTGTCCCATCAAAGAAGTGGTTCCCAAACTTTTTTTCTGACCCACATTTTGAAAATGACAAACCATCGCGACCCAAATCACAATAGACCTTATCTATAAACTGCAAGAATAACGATTTGTGCATAAATGAACAAGACAAGTCATCACACACATCCCCAGTGTTAATATCAATAATAACTCTGCTATATGTCGCTTTTATCCCCGTAAGGTATACAGGTACATATATGCCTGCTGCAAACAAAGTTAATAATGACACAATTGATATTCAGTTTTTGCTTCGTTATTGCATTTTAGTAACATTATTTGGAGGCTTTATGTAGAGAAGCACAGATGACCTCATCGGTTTAAGTTAGTGGGTGGAGCTTAATAAAATCCTTTTAGTAGCTGGACTTTCATTTTCAGATTTATCTTTAGATGCAAAATCATTCAAAAAACAAAAAAGTCATTCCTACTCATTTGAGATTGCTAGGCAAACATTGCAGTTTCAGATAATATATGAGGTCTGTGCTGTGAGGTAGGGCTGGTAGTTTGCACATCTTTCCCTTCGGTAGTCAGTGGCATGAATTGTTCCACAGGCGTGTAGATGTGGCAGTGGCTGCATGTGGAAGTGGGTCAGGACAGTAATTCCTTATGAGAGGAGGGAGCAGGGGAACTGCCAAAAATGTCAGTCTCTGTTACACAGCAAAGAAAAGACTGAGGATGGAGAGGAGAGAGACAGAGGGGGAAAGGAGAAGAAAGGGAGAAAACAATGATGGTGCAGAAGGCACGAGAGCAGACCAGACAAGAAGGGGGAGGAGAGAAAAAAAGACAATGACACTGGTACTATAGGAAGAAACAGAGAGGAAGAAACTAAGCAGACGACAGATAGGTTGAAAAAGCAAGAATAACATTAGAGGTGGAAAAGAGCTCACGCCAAGACCGAGCTGTGCAGCGCGGCGTTGGGATTAATTGGGACATGTGCTGGGGAAAATAGGCGGCAAATAGACAGCTGTGCTGACTAGACAGATTCTTTTGTCAGAGGAAGATGAAAGATCCTTTTCAAACCTGGCTGACATACACACACACACACACACACACACACACACACACACACACACACACACACACACACACACACAGCCATCTGGTGTCATTAACCAGCCTCCACAAAGATACAGAGGGAGACAGAGAGCAGATAGCAAACCACACAGAGAGGTGAGACAGGAGAGAGGTGAGACAGGAGAGAGGTGAGACAGGAGAGAGCAGCGACGTGTTTGTTGATGTTGTTGTTCATAAAGGGCACAAATGGTGTCGTTAGAGGTTCTACTGGGTTACCAGTTGGATGTTGTCATTATCCTGTGTAAAGGTGTTGACTAGTACTGTTGTAATATTGAAAGACAAATTGTCTGTCTGATTGGTTTGATTTTTTTAACCAATAGGAAACCTCAATGCTTACTTTTCCCCAGCCTTCAGTAGCATTTTGTTCAACTAGTAGTACTAGCAGACATTTTTAGCCTCACCACTGTTATTACTGGCTATTTCTGTGCTCACTAGTATTACTAATGTAGTGTCATATTGTCACAAAAATAATCACATTGCATAGGATTATAATACAGGATGGTAATGATTGTTCCAGGTATTAGTCGCCAGGGAAACTGAATTATGGGTTGTGAAAAACTTAGAATTTTAATAGTAAAACAAATGAAATTTGGAATGATGGCTGGACAAGGCAGAGGCACCGGCCGGTAGGCTTATCCCACACTGAATGCTTGCTACCTTCATTATGTATTCAGTCTATTTAATGGTACTACAAGCTTAAAATGTTCAAAAACGTGGACAAAATGTCTGAATCTGTTTCTTTTTCTTGGTCTTCTCCAAAATATAATGTTTTTTGCCACATGCCCAACCCTGGTATGGTGCTCGACAGGTTTGATCTGTCAACACAAATAACGCATTTTCCCCTGAAATTAGTGTCAATCAACACCTTCCATCCATTCACAGCAGACGGCAACCATACAGCAATGATTGCCTTCATTGCTGTATGGCCTGACTGAGGTTACGTTGAGAGTGGTGAGGAAGAATTGATTTCCAGGAAAAGAAAACAGCTGTGTAATCCTGGTGAAACTCCTCTAAAGTAGTTTTTTTTTTACTTTCAGCCTGGCATGTTTCCCCCATCAGCCAACAATTATACAAAGGACAAATGTAAAGCTGTGCACACACAGTCTACTTCATTGGGTGTCGTTTATCATGCAGTGTATGCGGGAGAAAAAGGAACATCCACAGCTCCATCACCTTTTGCCAACTGGCCATTGGACGGTCAGAAACATTTCTGACTTTTATTAACTTTTGGTCGGCCATCGTCAGGCTCTTGTACAGTTGAAGCAGAGCAATCAGCTGATTCTAAAAAATCTGCCTTTTTGTCTATGTGCAAACACATCGACTGTGTGTAACGATGCACACTAAACATAGCAAGTGTTCCTGCAATTATCTCTACAAAATCAGCAGCCCTACCCACATCTTTCTTCCCACCTGCTAGTCCATTACATCATGTCTCTTTAGACATATCAGAACACAGGATGCCATAGTTAACTCTCCTCTAGCAAATAAACATCTACTTCTTCTTTGGTAAACAAACTTTTGCCTGCCCCAGAGGAGCTCTGAAGCCATCTTTATTGATAATAGCCCGACCATCCACAGGGGCTGTAACAGTGTGAGCAGTCAGCTCGTTGTTTGACAATCGAACCAAACAACGTGACTTAATAAATTGTGCACTCTGGCTTCACATCACGGCTGATTTAACTGCACTGTATGAGAATTAAACAAGAACATTTTTAATGTTTAATTTGCTTCATTGACTTTGCCTTTATTTATGGATACTGGCTGTTTGTGCAGTAAAATCCATGAAGTTACATATAGGTGTACAGGACACTGCTGAAAGTAGAATGGTCACATTTTGTGGCTCAAAGGTACCAGATCCAGCATTTGAAGCAGCAGTGGAGCCATATTCTATTTGGTATTGAAACTAGATGTGACTTCCTTAAGAACCAATGGGATTTAATAAGGAAGGAAAACAGACTGACGCCAGCCTTATCCTTTAACTAATGAATGATAGAATTCTGGCACTGCTTAGTGTAACATATGATAAACAAAATTAGATCATGATCTTCTGTCAATATCAACAGATTAAAATTTTTAAAAACATGGCTGAAATTCATGCTGTTGGTTTAATCCTTCACTAAATCCCTGGATAGAACCAAAATAAAGTGAGAAAACTACAACGTTATCAAAAAAAGTTGAACTAGCAGAGAGAAAAAGGAGCACGGCTGATGATGAGTGGCTGATAAATACCCCTGTCTCTCTCTACACAGCCATCTGAAGCAGTAACAGCCACTATGCTCCCAGCAGATGGCTATTCATTTTGTATGGCAAGCGTCCAATCGAAGAGTTTGTTAACAATGGCCCGATGCCATCGGATCAAAGCTAATAGTGATCAGATGGCATTTTTTATGGAGGAGCCCGTCATTTGCAGCGTCTCCCGAAACCTGCAATGTCAATAAACTGCTGCTGTAAGAGGGATGGATGCACCAAGTGCTTATTGATTAGAACACTTGAGTTTGCACAGAGTCAATAGACTGCAAATGGCGACAGTCAGTAATTGCCTGCTGGTGCACAGGAGCACACTTATCATAAGGTGGACATTTTATGAGTTCACAAGTCAGTGCTCAGGTATGAGACACGCCAGGCAGTATCAGTGAACATGAATGATGCACTTCCTGTGTCATAAATATTCTGGAACTGCTTCTCAAAAATTATGTATGCATGACAGCAGTGACTACAACACCCAAAGGGGATATTCAGGGCATAGCATCCAATTAGTAACAGGCTTTAAATGACTTTTAAAGGTCAAAGAGTAAAACAGCAGCGCTAAAAGTATGAGGGTTTAACTCAACCGAACGATAAAGACAATAAAAACACTGCTTTCATTCTTACACTACAAGCAGGCCCAGGTGACAAACCCGTCAACGAGACAAATGACTGGAAGGCTGCACTTTCTTTGTGCAGCTCACTCATGCAGTATCAGATGACATGGGAAGACTAGTAAGGTGTAACAAATAAGAGTTTGAGGACACCACCATGAAGGAAAACTGTTGATGTGTCCTATATTGCAGCTGACAAAAGGTAACAGCCTTCATATCCTGTCATGTCCAGATTGTGTCCAGTCTTCAGGATGCTGTGGCAAGGTCATCGCTGGTGCTGAGGGAAACATTTAATGTCAGGAACAGTCAGCACTAGAAGGCTCAGATTTCTCCTGGCTGTGCAGCCAAAGCATAGCAAACAAAGAAAACGGATGCACACGGCAGACAGAAAAAGAGACATGAACATGTTTTCATGATTGTTTGCAGGGTTAGAAAGGAGTTAAAGTTAAGGCCATTTATTTAAAGCAGTTATAATGATGTCGACTAGTCTTATCAGCGTTGTTTCCAGTTGTAACAAGCTGGTGTTCAATGAGGGAAAGCTTCACAAAATCTGACCGAGGTACCAGTTAAATGTCTAATTATCTTCTGTTTGATAATATATCAATAAGCTACATCAACTCACTGTAGTTGTGTTTACAGCTTGTCTCTGCTGCCCCCAATCGACCAAAAGAAAGATCTGTTGATCTGGATCCGCCACGACTGAAAGCCTACAAGTTTCCAGAGCGTGCTGTTATAAGAGCTTCATGATGAGTTGCTTTAGGTGCTACCAACAGGCCTTCATGGTCGGGTTTCTATCAGACAGATGTTGGCGGTAATGATGCTCAGACAAGCACAGTAAACCCCAGCACCTATTCCCTAAGCACTGCCTCAAACTCCTGAGTCAAATCAACCATTGTCTCTTTAAGAGAAGCCTTCGATTGTTCCCTACAGGCTATAATGGCTCGTCCCACGTTAGACCCCTGTGCTCTGTATCCTTTCTAGCCTGACGGGGAAGGCCGAGCCTGCAGGGGCACTGCTAGACCATAATGAACGCAGGACATCACCATGGTAATGGCAAGCAGGACGGTCCGCATGGCTCTCTAGCATCACCTCCTGGCCGATGGTGTACAGTGCTCCTCATCTATAGTAAGGCATTCCTGTTTTATTTTGCTCCGAGGTTTAGAGAGGATATTTCACTACAGATTCCAAATCTACTATAATCATTTTGATGCAGGATATCTCCTGGAGCATTATTTGTTGGAGGTTCATGTTTAGATGATGATGTATTGGTATGATAATACTTACACTGATAATTTAACCCAAAGTGTCTATTTGGAAAATGTGCTGCAGAAATCATGTGAACCCTAAATTCCAACAGACAGTCATGATATATAATATATTTTAAGTGTTTTATAACTTGCATTGATCAGACCTAGCACTCCTGAATCTGTTGTATGTCTTCTTACAATGACTATAAAGGCTTTTTATTCTATTCTACTTCTAGCCTTGTATCCATGCACGGCTCTAATTTGTTAAAGGTTCCACTCACATCTGCAGGACTTAATATTCATGACCAGTTTTGTCCTTCGTCCTTCTGTCCTTCCGTCCTTCGTTACAAATTATCAGCCTTGAGGCGGTTTTTTGGTGTCCTTCCAGCAGCGGAACTGGATGCTAAACTTTGCTGATTAAGTAAGACGTATTTATCTTCCAGCTCGGAGCTGATGTTTGACCTCTGTGAACAGGAGGAAAACTAGAAGGAGAACTTCCCACCAGATCAGCTCACATTATTATTACTCTCTGATCTTATGTAACAAATGTGTCCAACAAACACCTCATTATAGAATGAATCATTCGTGTAAAATTATTCAGCGCAATCCTCTGTGGTGACACCTCACATCCAAGCCTTCAAAAGACGAGCAGGCTGATTGTACCATCTGTGTGTACTTGTACACGGTGTGCTGTATACCTGCATGTGGGATTAAACCCGGGGAAGCCCTCTGTGCATCCTGTCTACGCTGTTTGCCTGCAGCACCTGTCACTGTGTCATCTCTGGCAGCTGTATATACACATCCCTCTGCCTCCTGACTCATCTCACTGTCAAACAAATGCAAAAGATCGCCTTTTTATTCTGTGCCCATATGCTGATGAGGTTTGTACTGGTTTGTTTGTTTGTTGACTGGTCCAGAGCAGAGAGCGAAGTTGGAGAGCAGCAAACATGAGGCTCGTCCCTTCAGACACTCCGTTTTGAGCCGACTGGTTGCCTCCGCCAAGATGGTTTTGTTTTTCGCCCACATCTGTTTATTAGTTTGTGTCAAAGTTCACAGGATTTCAAGAAAACTACTTACAGATTTTCATTGAATTCGGTGAGAAGGTTGGAAATATGTCAGAGAAGAACCCGTTACATTTGAAGTGGATCCAAATAAAGGATTTTTTTTTTCATTTTCTTCACCTTTATGAGAAAAAGCTTTTTTCACCATTTCCATTTACTATGCACAAACTACTTGAGGGATTTTGAGGAAACTTTATCAAAGGGTTATGCATACAAAAACAAAAAACCCCATTAAATTCTGAACATTGCAAAACAGGGCTTTTTTCTTTTCAATTACTCCTAAACCACTTGAAGGATTACCATGAAACTGGAAAGAAGGGTGGGACGTGTGCCAAGGAATAAGTCTCTAAATTTTGGGCTGGATCTGGATTAAGGGGAAGATCCAGAATGTTTTTAATTTTTATTAAATTTCAATTCACGGAATAGATTATTTTTTAAATAGGTTGATATGTTTTTCAAAAAATGTTGTTTCTAAAATACCTGGATG